>JAJOOS010019016.1:0-21463 GCA_029582725.1 Solanum chiquidenum
AAAAAAAAATTGAAATTCTTAAAAACAAAGAAAAAAATGCTAGAAAGAAAAATGGCAACATATGCTCTTTCAAAAACGTAACTGATGTTAAATTTTAATTTTTTTTTACCTTTTTTGAAATTTTATGTTCCATGATATTCTCTATTCTATTATTAATTATTTGTATTCTTTCAAATTAATCAAAATAAAATAAATACATAACTCAGCCCTTAACAAACTAAAATATTGTCATTTTAAATAAATAGTGAAACTATTGCTAAGGAGTCTCATTAAAAGCTAAAATATTGTTGTTTTGAAAATTTTCCCAAAAAAATAAGCACAAAATGGCCCAAATTAATAAATGACATTTTAATAATTTTTTTTTATTTTCCTCGTATAACCAATCATCACTAAACAACAAAAATAACGGAAACATAAAAAATTATATATACAATACGTAACCGCCTAAAAACGTAAATTATGTATTTTCATATGTTTTTTTATTCGTTACTTGATAAAAAAATTCCAATTGTATATAGGTGAAAGAATGATCAATGATGTATTCATTCACTTAGTATTAGTATACATTTATAGCTATGGTATCCCCTCTAGTGTATACATATTAAAAAATCAAACACTTTATGTATTCATTGTTGGTTTTAAAAGGTGTGAATGGAAAATGAAGAGTTGTGACTTTTATGAAAAGTTGTGACTTTTCCAAAGGTTTGTGACCTTTCCAGTAAGACACAATATGAACTTTTTCACACTATCCTTTGTTTTCACACTATCCTTTGTTTTCTATAAATTGAGGGATTTCCTCTCATTTTAGTGGAACGAATTTTTCTGGACTTCTTCTACTACTACTAAATCTAGTATTCTAAGTGTACTTTACTGCCGTTGAGTGGTTCGCTGACACCGTAATTTTAGGTATCGATACACCGGTGAGTAAGATCGTTCTATCCATGGAGGATATATTCCATTAACCTCGGGTACTTGAGGGTAATAATTTCCTTAAGGGGACACTGTGCATTCAATGGGCTCGATTTTCTTTCTTTGAGAAAAATATTTTTATATTGTTTCTAATCTGTTTCTGATTATATTTTCTCTACTAGTTTTAATTTTCTAGTTTCAAAATACTCTTTAACCTTTGTTGTTTCTTATCAAGTTCTTCAAAGTTTTGTTCTAAGTATCTTAGGAATACAAGATGAACAAAAATCTTAAGGAAATTAATATACTATTGGTATTTCTTGTATTCTACTGATTGAGGGAGGCAGATCATGGAAGTAAAAGATTAATGCACTACTTCTTCAGAATTTGATGCCTTGTTTAGCAAGGTCGACGTGAACATGTACTAGAAAAGTTGATGGTAGTCCGATTAAAGATTACACCAGGTAACCTTCTTATTATTTATCTAAGGACGAACATAGTTTTTAAAAGTTAATTCTTTTGACATTTATCATGTGTGTCTTTGGAAAAATATCTGCAAACCATATGTTTTTGAATGAATTTTTCTTGGCAAATAGGGTTGCCTTTAAAATTCTGTAGTTTGCAGAATGAAAAGATGCACATTTTTGTTTGATAAAATAGTATATCAAAATGTTATAGTTGGAAGGCTATTTGAAAAGAAAAACATTTCTAAGTGACAATCTAAGAATATGTTTTATTTTATTTGGAGAGAAAAAAACTTTTTGTAGTTTTGTACTCCCTGTGAATTTGATTGTCTGATTTTTGTAGAGTAAAAACTTTTGTATAAATAAGACAATGCAATTGGTTTGAAAAATATGAAAACTTCATCTAATAAGTCAGTGTTGTACTTTTTGTTTTCTATAAACTTCACTGTTATATAGAAAAAATTGTACAAAAGTTTTTTTCTTTATTATTAGTATTTTAAATACTAAGTGGTATGTCTAATTGTGATACAAATAAAGACAAGTGACTTAGAGTTTGTGATTTTGTGCCTCTGGGGAATGAATTTTGACATGTGTAGAGATTGTCAAACGGAATTGAAGCACTATAATTCTTTTGTAGAATAATATTTCAAAAGAGGTTTCATATTGCCAATGACATTTTGATAGTATGAGAAAAAAAATATGTGGAAAAACTATTTTCAAATACTTGAAAAATATTTTTGAGATCATATTTTAAATGTGGGGTTCTTTGCATATGAATGGAAAATGAATGTGGAAACAACTCTCTTAAATGGAGAATTGGAGAAAGAAATTTACATGGAACAACCCGAGGGTTTTGTGGTTCCTGGTAAAGAAAAGAAAGTGTGTGAACTTGTTAAGTCACTTTATGAACTAAAACAAGCACCCAAACAATGACATAAGAAATTTGACCAAACCATTTTGGCAAATGGATTTAAGAATGATGGAAGTGATAAATGTGTTTACATTAAAATCACACGATCATTTTTTGTTTGTATATTGATGACATGTTGATCATCAGTAGAGACACTAATGACATAAATGCTACTACACATATGCTAGAAAGCAAGTTTGATATGAAAGATCTTGGAGTTGTTGATCCGATCTTAGGTATAAGAATCCTTAGAACTCTATAATATTTAGCATTGTCACGGTCTCATTGCATCGAAAAAGGTATTTGACTAGTGCAAATATTTGGATTTCAATATTGTCAAGACTATAATAAATGTGAGTTTTGCATCTCAAATGAGTGAAGGCGAAAGTGACTCGCAATTGGATTGTGCTACAATATTGAGAAGTATGATGTATATCAAGAAGTGTACGCGATCAGATATAGTATGTGCTATTAGTAAACTGAGTTGGTTCACGAGTGATCCCAATCGAACTCATTGGATGACAATGAAAAGAGTTTTGGGGTATTCAAAACATACTCAAAACTATGTCGTGCATTATAACAAATATTCAGCAGTATTGAAAAGATATAGTGATGTAAATTGGATCGCCGGGATCAAATGAAGTAAAATCCACGAGTGGATATGTATTTACTCTTGGTAGAGGAGCAGTCTCTTGGAATCTTCCAAAAAGACATGCATCACTAGCTCTACAATAATCTCTGAGTTAGGTGCTCTAGATAAGGCCGGTGAATAAGTTGAAAGACTGAAATTTCTTGATAGATATTCTTTTTTGGTCCAAACCTTTGGCATCAGTATGCATACACTTTGATAGTCAAGATGCAATAGGTAGGGCATGGAGCATGATGTATAACGGAAAGTCTCATCGTATAAGAGATAGACATAATACCGTTAGAAAATAACTATTCTCTAGTGGAATTATCACAATTGACTATGTAAAGTCAAAGGGTAATGTGTCGGATCCACTTACAAAAAGGCCTAACTAGAGAGAAAGTTGAAAAATCATCTAAGGGAATGGGTTTACGGCTTAGGACAAGTCATCATGGCGGTAACTCTATCTAGCAGACTGGAGATCCCAAGAGCTAGATTCAAGGAGAAAAACAAAGTTGTGACTGACGGTTCGACATTGTCAATCAACTCAATCCATTCTCATGATGAAGATAATGTTCAGGAACGAGGTTAAAACATTAAGGCATGTTAATGAGGTAATAAAACTTAAATTTTTTAATGATTTGCTAAGTTTGGCAGAATTGACCAAATAGTGTATCTACGCGATGACACGGTTAGAAATCACCTATGTGAGTGTGAAGTGTAAGCTGCTTCAAAGAGAATTATTGTCAAAATCTTATTCTTTATACACTCATGAAACCATGAGGTGTTCATTGCTGAAATGAGCACAATCGTAAGAACCATAAATGGTAAAGGGTTAATTGTGTAACATATGGTTGTCTAGGTATACACCAAAGCTCGACGGTTCAAAGATATTGTCTCCACCAATTGACCGAATATATCCGACATATGTTCACTACGGAAAGTCCAATGGGAAACTTACTTATCCAGATGCAATTAATTCTTGCTTGTAAAGCACACATACTTGTATGTTTCTTTTTCTTGGAGTCATTCCCCATTCATGCGGGGGATTGTTGGGTTTTAAAAGGTGTGAATGGAAAATGAAGAGTTGCGACTTTATGAAGAGTTGTGACTTTTATGAAAAGCTACGACTTTTATAAAAAGTTGTGACTTTTATGAAAGGTTGTGACCTTTCCGAAAGATTGTGACTTTTCCAAATATTTGTGACCTTTCCGGTAAGGCACAATAAGAACCTTTTCACACTACCCTTTGTTTTCTATAAATTGAGGGATTTCCTCTCATTTTAGTATAACAAATTTTTCTAGACTTCTTCTACTACTACTAAATCTAGTATTCTAAGTGTACTTTACTGCCGTTGGGTGGTTCGCTGACACCGTGGTTTTAGGTACCGATACACCTGTGAGTAAGATCGTTCTATCCTGGGAGGATATATTCCATTAACCTCGGGTACTTGAGGGGAATAATTTCCTTAAGGGGACACTGTGCATTCAATGGGCTCGATTTTCTTTCTTTGAGAAAAATATTTTTATATTGTTTCTAATTTGTTTCTGATTATATTTTTTCTACTGGTTTTAATTTTCTAGTTTCAAAATACTCTTTAACCTTTGTTGTTTCTTACCAAGTTCTTTAAAGTTTTGTTCTAAGTATCTTAGGAATACAAGATGAACAACATTCATTCACTTGTAATTAGTATGTATTCATAGCTATGTTATCCCCTCCAGTGTATACATATTAAAAAATCAGTGTATACATATTAAAAAATCAAATATTTTATGTATTCATTCACTTATATATGTATACACTGCATTGAAGTTTTTTTTTTAATCATGAACTTCATGTATGCATTGCATTCGTGTATTCATTAACACAAAATTTGTATACATTTCAGATTCTTTTTTCAGTGTGTAAATGAGGATTGCACATGAAATTTAAAATGTTCAATAACAAACACACAAATTGAATCGGATAACGAGAAGTACTCACATGGCTAAAATTTAGAGTTATGGATGGAGAATCCACAAAATTAGAATCAAAATCTCTTTTTTAGGAATAATTCTAGGGATAACTTTCTTAAACATGACAATTGATACCTACAATCATTACTTTTATGTAAATTTTTGCCTAAATTAGATATAACCTTAAATTTTAAAAATTAAAACTCCCAAAAAAATTGAACGACAATACAAGAGGGGGATCAAACATAGGCTAACAGTTAGAGAAATTGACGAGTAGACATCAACAAACCATCAAAAATTTAAAAGCGAAAGAGAAAAAATAGACACTATGAACGAATATTTTTATAGAACTCAAATATGTAAAACTAATAATTAAACAGAAAGTAAATCATCTTTTATTCAAAGTAATGAAGAAGAAGAAGAAAGAATTGAATAAATATTTACATAATCAATAAAAAAACACAATTCAAAAGAATCGTGTGTATGGAAAAGAAGAAAAAAATCACTTTCCAATAAAAAAGGACACCATGCTGCCACCTTCTAAAATTATTTAATTTAATTAAAAAATAATTTCTCAATACGTGGGCTACTAATTGCAAAATTTAATTTCTAAAAACCCTTTTTTGTCCAAAAAATAAAAGAGGGCTATATGTTGCCAATTAGTAAAATAGGATGGTTGTGCCATTTGGGTTAGTAATGGGTTACATAACGAGTGAACACTCAGCCCAACTCAATTTTTACTAAACTTAATTGGTTACTTGGCCTTTTAAAATATTTTAGTACCTAATACATATTGTTTTTTCTTTTTATGGCTATATTTAACATATCAAATTGAATTTTTTTTTGACAATATTTCTAATGAGGCAATTCGGGTTACATATCAACTAAACTCTTAATGGGTTGGATTGAAATGGGTTGAACTGTCATGACCCAGACCGTCATGATTGGCACACACTAACCCTTCGATGGGAGAACCACTACTACAACCCAACTACACAACTTTAACCAAATACTGCGCATTTAAAGATACGAAAGCAGGTTTAAATGACAAAAAGAAATACGGAGTTCCCATAAACTCCAAAGGTTTAAACAAAAACTAACCAAACTAATGCAAAAATACCCCTAGAACCTGAAAGTCATTGTACCAAAACTCTACTAACGACAAGTCTAAGAACAAGGGGTACAACCCCAAAACTAAACAAACACCTTAAACAAATAGTTTGAATCCGAAAAAGAGTGGACTTAAACAAGAAATATCCATGGCAGCACGAAAGAACTGGCTCACCCTTAAATCCGGTCACGCTCAATAGTTACCTAGCTGAGGTTTATCAATAGCCGCTTGAAGATGCCCTGTACTCAACAAAGAACAAGCAAATGCAGTATCAGTACACAACCACAGTGTACTGGTAGGATCACGAGGCTATCCAAATAAGCGAAACACATGCAAGTAACCACAACATTATAAAACAGACATATACCGAACATATACAATATTAGTCATCTTTTCAAGATCAATGTAGCATCCCACATTCTCAATAATACACATTGGTTATAAATTTAGAGCAACATACAATCTTCCAATATCAATCATCATTAGATATGAACTTATTCATCACAAGTAGATACACAACACAATTCAATAGTCCTCTCATGGAACCCACATCCAAACTATTAGCATACCGGAACGTGATACCCGATCCAATGTTTATGTCGGAACGTGGCAATCGGTCCCATATTTATACCGGAACGTGGAAACCGATCCAATCAACAAACCACAATCACAATCACAATGTATATTCTCACAATCATACAACAAGAGGTGATTCATGACATACAATTATTCAATTATCCTCATTTACGATTAGAGTGATCAATAATGCAACATTCGCATGCATACATGCATTATAACAAGCAATTACAAACATATATCACACCAACATGAAATCATAACCATCACCTACCTCGAATCCAAGCTTGAATCCCCTAAGGCACTTGAATCTTCCCTTTCTAGATTCGTCTCGCTTGTTCTAGGTCTACAAACAACAATTTAAACGCAAGGATCAACAATCAAGACCCAATTACCCGGATCATAATCAATAATATTAACCCTAGGTCAAACCTTGATCTACATACCCAAATTAGGGCTTTTTCCCACGATCCAAACATTTCCAAAACCCCTCCCTAATAATAATCACCCAAGAAACTAAGTTCTACGGATCGAAAAACAGATTCGGGGAGTGAAAACCTTACCTTTACTCTCAAGAATGGTGGAAAATTGTCAAGAAAACCCATGGGGTCGTTCCATAGCTCTCAAAGTCAAAAAGTACAGAATTAAACATTTTTGGGCTTTTATTTTCGACTTAAGTCGCCTCTATCCCGCCACAGTGGCCCAGCCCTAGCGGCACTAATCCTGCTCTGGCGGTTTGCATGGAAACAGTGAGCAAATTTTAGAATTCCAAACCCCCATTTCACAACACCCCTTCATCCCATGACACTCAGAAAATACCCGTTCACGCTAAGTTCAGTTTCAGGAGTTCTACTCGCCCGAATTCGATTCCGTAAAGTCGTACGGATTCCTTAACGACTTATCTAACTACTCACGTAATCAAAATCACAAATAAGTCACCCGATTGCTACCATATTTCCTTACACCTTAATGACTCCGATTTCGTCCAAATCTGGACTAGGTTGGGAAATTTCAAGTTACTACGAAAAAGTTTTCTACCTCAATTCTTTCTCCATTGGCTTTTCCCTAGCGACGAAATCAGGTCGTTACATGAACTCATGAATGGGCGAGTCAATAACCCGTACAAACTTAAATGGGTTGGATGGATTAAGTTTGATTTTGTCACCCCTAACTCCTAAGCACATATATAGTACATCGTTTGTCATATTAACAAGATCATCTTTTCACAAAATACTATATTTGTTCCTAATTACTTGTCCAATGCTTATTTGAAACACTTATTAAGAAAATAATGATTGATATAGTGCATTCACCATTTTATCCCTATTAATTATAAAGTGAATGAATTAAAAATTTAAGATTTTCAAAAAGTTCTACCTTTTTCAAAATTAATTAATTGAGGGTATAATAGGTAAAAGAATTTTGTCCTTTCTTGATTTGTCAAAATGGACAAGTAAAAAGGGACAAGTAAAAAAGGAAAATTGAACAAGTAATTAGGGACAGAGGGAGTATATCTTTTACTCCCTCCATTCATATTTACTTATCCATTTTACAAAAAATAGTTGTACAATAATACTTGTCCAATTTGAAAAATTAAGATATACTTTACTCTTTTGTGCCTATTTTACCCTTGGTATTAAATATTATTCAATACATAATACATTTATTAAAGCATTACATTTAATATATTCAAAGGGTAATATAGTAATATGACTCCTAGTATTTATTGTTTCTCAAGGTGTTTGTCAAGTCAATGGTAGATAACTATTGTTGGGATGAGTACAAAGATATTTCAATTAAGACCTTTTGCCCCATTTTCATTAAAACATATATTTTGGACCCAATCAAGTGGCAGTACATGTTTCATGTGTTGGACAAGAATTACATCTTTTATTATGACTCATTTTCTTAGGGCTTTCCCACTCTGGTTTAATACGTTTTCAAAATTGTCATGAACTAAGTATAATTTACTACAAATTCGATAGTGACCTAATGACTTTAGATGAAACTGTTTGCTAAGTTAGTTTGGCTCGCTTTAAAAGGAATTTAAAATATATCTTCTCTTCGATAATGCCTCAAGTCGGGGGTGGGGCAACATATCGAATATTGAATATCAAACAAAAGTTAGTTCGATTTGGTTTTTCGATTTTGTTTCTAATTAGTTCGTTCTGTATTCGATCATCATTTCATATAACACGTATAATTGGGATCACACAATTGCGGTGCTTAGTTTAACCAAAAAAAAAATTGCAATGCAATATACATGCATAAAATTCCACTTGCGCTAACCTTATTTATTATATTTGATTTGACCTTGCCTTTTTTTTTCCTTGCACAGTTGCACGTCATTTGTAACTAAATACTCCTTATATCCCAATTTATGTTTTTAAGTTTGATCGAAAATTTACGCATGAAATCTTTAATTTATTTAAAAATGAAATTTATATATTTGTACACTACGTAAAAAGTACTATAAGTCACATTCAGTGTTTTAAAAGGTGGGGGAGTGAAGCGGGGCATTTTACTTAGTATTGAGCGAGGCGTAAGCCTCGAGACGTGGGCCGTAAGCCCTATGGATCTTTAAATTTTTAACTTACAATATAGTATAATAATATAATAACACAAAATTATAAAAATACATCAATACTTTGAAATAATTACAAACATGATTAAGGAAACTCATAGAAAATAAAACTTTTAACATGATTATAGAAATATAAATAATCTAATATATTAACTTTCTATTAATAAAAAAATCATTATTTCTAAAAATATTTTTTATTATACTATACAATTTATCCCCCTAAAAGAAAATAATTAATTATACTTACTAGTATTATAATAAAAATATCACTCCATTATGAATAAAAATAAAATTACTTTCAAATAGGTAAATAAATTATGATAATTGTGAGGCATATGACAAAATCATGAAGGCCAATGATAAGTGAAAAGTAAAATTTCGCTATGTATTTTTACAAGAAATGTTACGTAATCTATAATCACATTTACAGTGTTTTCAAATAGTAGATGTAATACTACAACATGTTATTTGAGTTACTCTCAATCTTCGTATCTCTATAGATTAAAAAATTACTTAAGTATCATTTACTTGTTCAAGAATTATGAGGGTCAATGTTAACTAAAGATTCTAGCACATAATTTGTGCAAGATCTGTTAGACGAGCGCCGAGCATTGGGCGTTGGGCGTGCTTAGGGCGTACAGTCGGGCACTTATGTCACGACCAAACCGCCGTGATTGGCACCCACACTAACCCTTCGGTGGGAGAACCATTAATACTAATTAGCTAACCCAAGACCTACACAACTTAATCAATTACTAGGCATTTAAAGATACAGAAGCAAGTTTAAATGCAACAGTCAATAAAGTTCCCATAAACTCCAAAAGATCTAACAACGACTAGCAAAACATTGCGAAAATTATTTCCTAGAACCTGAAAGTCAATGTACCAAAACTCTAACAAGGAACCATAAGTCTAAAGGAAATGGGTACAACCCAATTAATTTAAACATACGGAAAACTAAAGTACTAGTCTAAATCTGAATAGTAATGGACTAAACATAACGAGAACTTTATATTAGCCCTCTTGAATTCACATAATCAAATTTAAGTACTTTATATTGCTTGGTGAATCATAAAATACATATTCATGATCAACTTAGACACATGACATCCAAATTGTCTTTAGTAAAAAAAAACAAAGTACATAATTTCGAAATTAAAATTCTAATAAAAACATAAATTAGAAAAGTACATCATATTCATGTGTGATATGTTGTTCTTCTTCATAATTAATTTTTGAATCCTCCTCCATCTTGGTGCAACACAACAACGATGTGATCACCATTATCTAACCCATTTTTCATAAAAATATAAACACGAAAAAATATTAAAGTTATAATTATACAATTTTAAATTAACGATAAATTAAAGTAAGTTAGAAAATTACGGTCTTACTTTATTAATAGTCTTTGTTGGTGAAACGTGTTTTCCATCGAAGAGAAATCGAACTGTTTTGTAATCCATTTATTTTTTTCTTACAGTATATCATGAAGATTTTCTTGATAATTGTATTAGGTGACACATTGAAAATGATAATTGATCCATCCTATAAAAATAAAAATAAAAATTAGGAACATAAAATTTTTAAAAATTATATTAGAGAGTGAAATGATGAACATTGAACTTGGATTTCAATTGTTGTGGTTTCATCAACTGAATTCTTATTTTCTGACATTTTTTCTTTGTTATGTTTTATTGGTAAAAATGAAGGATATTATACCAGTTTATATAGGAGATGAGAAGGGGAAAATAATAAATGAAATGACATAAAATATTAAAGCAATTTATGGTCCTCTGTCCTCTTTGTACCAAAAATAGATTTAAGATATATTTCAATTTATTAATTGGTTGATCGATACGGAGTTTAAAAATGAAATTAATATTTTTGAAATTTATGGTCAAAAATAAAATTTAGATATTTGTGTGGTTATGAATTATCTTATTAATTAATAGAAAATTAGAAGTTTAAACTTAGATTGTTCTAGAAGACTATAAACACTTAATTAGTTATGACACAAAAATAAACTAAATATTCAAAGAATAGATTATATCTTAAGACATAAATAAGGATAGATAGTCAAATTCCCTTTTTTTAAAAGGATGTGTAATGAAAAATAGAATGCATTGTTATTGATTAATGTGATTTCATTTTTAAATATTAATCGTACTTCTTTAAAAGGTTGTGTTAATTTATACGATGGCATCGGTTTATATGGTGGCTACATATGTGAATTGAATTTAGAATGTACGTAGACTTTATTTTTATCTTTGTGGAATATAAAAGTTATTTTTGAAAGACTATCAATTAAAAAAGAATGTTACTAATGCAAGATTGCAAAAAAAATGTAACAACCACAAGATGGAAAACAAATAAAGCAATAAATAGTATTAAATATAGAATAATAAGAACCTACGTAGTTACTAAATAATTCTACCAGTAGGGAGAAGAGGAAAGGATGAGGCTAGCCCCTACTCTCGTACATAAAGAGGGACAACCCCAACTATCTACTAACCTTTTAACCTAGTTTACGACCTCAATAACTATCTATTTAGGGTCATGTCTGTGTTACCCGATTAAATATTCTGTAAAAGCTTTAGTTTTATATTTTTCCTCAAATTGTTTCCCACTTATAAATTACTAGACACAAGTGTCTGTGCTAGCACGGGCCCAATATCTATTATTTTTTTCATCTCACTTTATGTGATACAGATAAAATTTAGAGAGTCAATTAAATTTTGATATGATTTTAAAATATTTTAAATTGTTAATTATTGTAAATTATAGTACTTTTTACGTAATTTTTGTAAATAATATATGTTACTTCCCTTGTCCCAATATATGTAGCACAAATAAAATTTCAAGAGTCAATATGTTGTTAATAATTGAGATTTATAATACTATATACGTAGTTTCCAAATTAAAATAATGCATGTTACTTCTTTTGTCTCATTTTATGTGACATAGATAGAATAATATTATGAATCAATCGATTTTTTTATACGCAATCAATTTTTTATATGAGTTTTAAGTTGTCAATTAGCATGATTTATAGTATTTTTTAACGCAATTTTTAGATATATAAGAAAATTAAAAAATAAGACAAACACATTAAAACAAAGATCTAGAAAAAAATATATGTAAGTGTAGAAGCACACAGATAAAACAGGCATGTCGACTGCCACATGTGTGCTTATCCAAACTTATATATAAGTAGTGGATATATTTTCTGATTGGATGCACTTTTCAGCTGAGCTGTAAAGGGTAAACATGGCCCTATGCCCTTAATTTTGACATCACTATCAACTTGTGCAAGAGGCTTTACTCCTAATTCGACAAGTTTCCAGATGGAGCTTAACCAATTTTTTGTTTAACCAAATATATATATATAATTGATTACTCTTTCAGATGGATCTTAATTTTGGGAAATTTTCGCAAATAGCCATTATAATAATTTTATTATGCTTTGATAACTATAGTTTACATATTTACGGGTTGTAGCTACAGTTTAAGCTGTCTCGATTATATAATTCTCGGATTTATATAATTCGCAGGTTTGTATAATTCACGCGTACATTTGTGTAATTCAATTATTTTTGTATAAACTCGAAATAACAAATTTATATAATTACAAATATCAAAAGTGTGAATAATTACACAAATTATATTATACAAATTCTGAATTATACAAAAGTTATACAAATTATATTATACAAATTTTGAATTATACAAACGTGCGAATTATACAAAACTAAAAAGTTGAGCCGCATAATTATAGGTAAAAGTAGGTCGCAAATTGTAATTAAGATAAACTATAGCTATGTTTTGTATATGTTTGCTTATACCAAAAAAAAAAAACTAATTAACTAGTATATGTTTGCTTATACACATAATTTTCCCTTTAATTTATTACTCTTTTTTTTGCTTGATATAGAGTTAAGAAAGTTTTAAAAAATTGAATGTTGTGAATTTGAATTTAAAATATATGAATATATCAAAAAAATCTTTTAATTTTATGGTTTAGAATTTTTTATGTGAAAAGTTAAAATTATAAAATTGTCAAAAGAAATATTCTTTTTAAATGAACTAAAAAGAATATTAAAGCAAATAATAAATTAAAACGAAAGGAATATAATATAAGTTATAATAAATAGAAATTGAAGACAATTAAAAAGTGTTTGCAAAGCTTTAGCAAAAACACAGATTTTAGTCTTTTACCCTCAAAACAGTACTCCCTCAGTTCTAATTTTGATATTTTCTTTTATCTTTTTATGATAATTTTAAAATTTCAATATTTTACCTGGCATGTTTAAGATTATAAAAATTAATTTATTCTAATTTAAAATAACATGATTTAAAACCCTTCCTGTTTACTTAAATTTCGTCCCTAGTCGCACTAAATTTTTTAAATTGAAACAAGTTAGGGATTAATTATACTCCATTAGTTCATTTTTATTTGTCATTGTTTAACTTGACACATCCATTAATTGATGTGTACTATTAACTTTTGGAGAATAGTATTAATGATGAGGGTAAAATACGAATATTAAAAATGACAACTAAAAATGAAAATTTGTTTTAGAAATAAACAAAATATAGGGAGGATTACTACCAAGTACACTTGATGCACCGTGTATTTAGTTAATTGAAGTATAGTAACTTTTCAACAAATGCATATGGAACATTTTCATTTAAGAAATTCATCACAAACAAACATCTTATCTATTACATTACAGCAATCAACTAAGCATGAATTAACTACACTTTTTTCTAAATGAAGATTAATTAACAACATACATGCATAAATATACTTAATTGTCGTTTTAATTAATTACTTTAGCCGTGAAGAGCAGCAAGGCTGTTGATTAAAGCCAAAGCATTGCTCGTCATATGTGTAACTTCAAGTATCTTTTCCCTTACTACTGTCTTAACTTTCCCGTTCATCACTTTTCCGGCGAATCCCTCGGTACACGTGTCCTCATCGGTCAAGGCGGCACTCACCCATGTTTGAATATCATTCATTTTCAGATCAAAATCGTTTCCCCTCAATTCCTTCATTTCCCCTAAAGATTTTTGAATTCCACTAACTGCATCAGTTAATTCTTCCACACAGTCACGCATGGCGCCTACCTCTCTAGGCGCCATGCCTTGACTGTGTGCCAATTTCAACATCATAGAGGATGTTGATTGGGCTGTTTCGAGGCTAACGGTGAGGGATTCATGTGCTAGAAGTTGTGGAGAAACTCCAATAGCATTTGAACGGCTTGATAATGAACTGAAACAGAGGTTAGGATAAGTTGTTGACTTACAAGATGTTCGTATAAACTCTGTATTTGTTTCTCCCGCATCTGGCCTTGCTGCTGAAACTGACTCTATGAATGAACAGGTGATCAACGCAATTAAAATTAGACAGTAAGCAATTTGGAAATGGCAACGGTTATTACAAAAACCTTCCATCTCTCTGTTTCTCTAAACTGTTTTGTTTCTCTCAGTAGTATATATAACTAAAGCTAGTTGAGTGTGATGAAAATGAGAATGCAGAGTTCTGCATTTATAGGAAAAAAATGCACAAGTGGGGTGGGGAAAGGGGATGAGCTTGCACAGTACCAATTAAGAGCCGCGATTAACTTTTAAAAAAAATGGCAATTAAGGTATTAGTGTTTGTTCTATTATACAACAAAGATGCATTTTTTGCACTTCGTTCAAATAATGACTGCCCCCTTCCACTCGGCCTTTCTTCGCTGTGTGAATAAGGACTTTTAAGTCAAAAGATAAAAAAATAGGGGGAGACCTATTTTTAATTTTTGACTTATTTTAAGTGATTTTAAACATTGTCAAATAGTTTCTAACTTATTTTAAGTTATTTTTGACTTATTTTTTATATTTATCAAATACTTTCAGAAGTAAAAAACTGACTTAAAAATAGATTTGACTAACTTTTAAGATAATCCAAACACCCCCTAGTTTTATTTTTGTATCAGAGATGATGATAAATACAAAATTATGCACACTTTAGAAAGGCATAAACAATTGTAAATTAATCAATTGTGGTTAAATCAGATTATATTGATTTAAAATTAGATGATGAAGAACTTGTGCAAATATTCAAAGGTAAATACCAGAAAATGGGGTGTGGTTGGTACGGAGGAAAGTGTTTCCATTGTAAATTTTTCTTAAATAAATGGATAGGACGATAAAAATTTAAAAGTATTCACTTTATTTGAAACTTTTCAAGTTGGAGTTGTGTTTGATCATAAATTTTGCTAAAAAATATTTAAATTAGAATGTATTTTTTTCTAAATATGATTTATATCCCTAATTTCTAAAAACTAACAAAATGATCCAACTTGACTTATTTATCTGAAACATACAATCAAATATGCTCTAAATCTCAAAAAGAAAATAGTCACATAGTGATAATGTCATAAATTTGATCCTACATACATCTACCATGTACTATTACAAATATATTTTCACTATAGTTGCATGTTTAAAGTTGAAGTTGTGTTTGATTATATAGTTTCGACAAATAACATTTGATATTTTGAATGTACTTTTCAAAAAACCTTAGAAATGTAATTTAAATGATTAGGTTGTTTTTATAATAATAACAAATTCAGGAAAATTGTAAAAGAAAAATATAGTAAAATTTAAAACAAAATTTTGGGTATTTTCAAATTTTAAATTTAATTTTCAACTATTATATTTGAAACTTTATGGTCCCACACCGAATTTTAAATAAAGTAAAAATAATAATAACAAAATAAAAAGGTGAATTATTCTTATGATCAAATCAATCCCAAAACTTTATGGCCCAGAAACTTGTTTATAAAATATAAATAATGTCATTTTTTTTGTTTTTTAGAAACTTATTATAGTAAAACAAAAAAAAAAACTCAAAAAGCTTTACTAGCTAAATTTGGAAAAACTAAAACCCATCTTCCTTTGATTCCAAACACACTGTGGTCATTACTATTTTAAAAATAGGAAAACGACGTGCATTGCGATTGCATTGCCCACATTTGAGCCATAAAGGAGAACAAGTGATTCATTATTTTGAGTGAACAAAAATAAAAAGCTTAATGCTCGAGGTTAATTATATTTTATCCATATTTCTATGAATTAAAGTTCAAATTTTATCTATTTAAAATATAAAGACTTATTCACGTGATGTTTAGACTTTTCCTAAATAACAAAACATGCTTAATCATATTTTTCCCATACGTGGTAGGGTCCGAAGACATAGGTCCACTCCTTAATTTGCATGAATCGTTGATGTTGTTTGTAGTAAAAAAAGTTCAACTGAATAAATTATATACAATATATTAGCAGACAATGCATACACGTTATTACATATTTATATATTAATTAGGATATACAAACGTTTTCGCCGACTAAATATGTGTTTATAATACTAAAAAAGAATAGATCGAGTTTGTTCCAATAAAGTCTTTTTCTAAATGGCAAAATTGTGTACGTAATACATATGAAGACATGTATGTGTATCTACTTGGATTTGATTTGATGGTATTAAATATAAGATTTAAACTTTGATAATGATATTTTGTTGCTCATGGAGAGGATGGGTCCTGGATATTAATATACGTATTGATTACTTTTATAGCACAACGTATTTCTAATGGAGACCACTGAAATATCCAAAGGCCACTTTTCTTATATCTGTTTTAAATAATTAGTTGTGCAAAATATCTAAACACTAAATTGTATTTGAAACAAAGTATCATAAACTTAAAGTGGTGTGCATCAACAAAGTAATCACGGATCAAACATGAGCTTCAACGCATGTGATGTGCATATAATAAGGAGGCCCCATTATCAATAATGAAAAAGCATACCCACTATATTTATAAAAATGATCTTAACAATAATAACTTAATTGTCGTTATGTATCTTTAGTGATAATTATTACTTTTTATAAATGTCTCTAAAGCCTATAACAATACTAGATTTAATGACAATTACATATGTTTTGCCTTTAAAAATTATTTTTGTAGCAGGAATATATTATATATGAGTCGTAAAGATAACTATGACACTTTGTACTTGAGATAGTTTACTAATTTAGTCCACTTTAAATTTTATGTTTCATGTACAAAAGTGGATAAAGTTAGCATAAAATTTTGAAGTACATCCCTTAAAAGAAGGATTGAATTCTAACGGTTGTCATTTTAAGTAGGAGGAATAAATCTATCATAATTTATATGACAAAAAGTAGGGAAAAAGTGGAGAAATCGTAGTAGACAAATTGATGAAAGGCACACCAACCGGCATCGAAAAGCCACTATATTAAACGAATTAAAATGGGTAACGATTTGAACAATTTGTGTGGGCTTGTTTTTTGGGGACCAGATTATTTCAAATTATTGGTGGCAAGTGGGAATATATATTATAACTTGTGATCTTTCAACATGCCTTGCATCTTTTAATTAAATTTTAGGGGTTGAATTGTTATAAAAGATATTCATAAATCATATGTACTAAACAAGAGGGGTAGAATAGCGCAATTTTATCCGGAACAAGAGTCCTTGGCCACTAGAAAAATAAGTTTAAATTTAATAGTCGAAAATATTATTTACAGGATATTTCAATTAAAACCTTTTGCCCGATTTTTCATCGAGATAAATATTTTGGACTCTAGAAAGTGTGAGTACATGTTTCATGTTATTTGACAAGAATTGCATATTTTATTCTACCAAGAATCTGTGACTCTTACTAATCTTTTATTATTACTCATCTTCTATATAGGGCTCTTCCAGTCTGGTTTTACTGCTCAACATATATATATACGTGTGTGTTTCCAAATTTATGTTGTTATACCTATTAGTTTTTTATATATAATATTTATTTTGATTGTTACTTAAATTTATGCTATAATATTCTTAAATTCATTGTTTTGTAATGACGAAACATGTTTTCTTATGTTACCTACGATTCGTATGTTACCTTTTAGTTTTTCTTCTCATTTTGACTTTGTTAATTATTTAATAATAGTAATATTTTATTATTTACCTTATTTTTAATAATACAATCTAGTTAAATACTATATGCCTAAAGACAATATAGTACAATGCAATATCTTAAAATACAATACATTATAAGACTGTATATATATATATATAACAACCATCCTAACAAACTCTCAGTCTCAGACGCTCAAAAATGTGAAATTAGGGCGAGGCTTAAGGCTAGTGTAGGAGTCATAGGACCACTAAAATAAAGGGAAATAAGTAAAATATGGGCCAGGATCCGGCGCACATTACTGGGAAAATCAGATTAGTACAGTATCATATACTCCCTCTTGTTTGAAAAAAAAACCGACTTGACTTGACATGAAATTTTAAAAAATAAAGAAGATTTTTCAATTTTATGATTCTAAAATATAATTATGTAAAATGTATCAAAATGCTCTTTAATTTTGTAGCCTTAAACACGTTATGTAGAAAACTAAAATTAAAATATTATGAAAGAAAAAAATATTTTCCCTAAATAGATTAAAAAGGAAAGTAACTATTTTTTTTAAACAAAGAAAGTATATATTTTTGTATATACATGTAATAAAAAATTGATTTTTTTATTAATTATAATATCCAGGTACTAAAATTGAAAATTTAACCAAATATTAACGCTTTAAAAATAGTTTGATTTGATTCGTAACTCATGCGGCACATACTCAAAAGTCAAAACAAGAGTTGAGAATGATGACTGGTTCATTATGTGGATACATATATTTCCTGATTGGGTGCACTTTTCAATTTGTGCAAAAAGGCATGCATACGCCCAGGGCGGACCCACGTGGTTCTAGAGTTTACCTGAACTTTTTCGACGAAAAGTTATATTGTACCGTATATATAATGTAAATTGTTTGTATTTATGTAGATATATTAATTTTGAACCTTTTATTAACAAGAAGCAAGTTATAGTGTAGTGATAGATCTCTTTTTAAATTGATCTTCACGTTTTTTTAGTTTCAGAACCAATCTTCACATTTTTCTGTTTTTAAAAAATGCTAAAAGAGTAGATTTAAACCTTAAAAAATCCAAATGCGCTAAAGGTCTCTTGTAACACAACTTACTTTTTGTACCTATTACTTCTTGAAATTGTATTTTGTTGGCTTATTCACACGTTTATATTTTTATTTTCCGAACCCCATAAATGAGAAAATCTCAGACACACCACTGCATACGCCCACCTAAGCAACTTGAGAAGGAAAAATCATGTGATTTTAAATTTAAGATGTGTATTAAATTATTAATTTTTTTTGTAATATTAGTTTTTTAAATTTAGAAAGATCAAATTAAAGAATTGTCAAAAAAGAGAGATTTTTTTTGTTAAAAAAATTGAATAAAAAAATAGTAATATAAATAAATTAAAACAAAATTAGTATAATTATCATAAATAATATTTCAAGACAATTTAAAAAAGCTTTGGTAAAATTACTCATTTTACTCTCTAAATCAAAATTCAATAAGATTGAAGATATAAAAAAAAATGGAGTCGTGCTAATTCTTTTATTGTACTCCCTCCCCCATCAGTTTTAATTTAAATATTTTGCTTTCCTAGTCTCGCTAAAATCTTTAAATCGAAACGGATTAATTATATATGACATAAAGTAAAATATGGGGAGGAATAGATCTTCAACGATGGTACTCTTGATGCACAGTATAAACGATAGTTTCAACAAATGCATATGGAACATTTTCATTAAACAAATTCATCACAAACAATCATCTTTATGATCTATTACAACAATCAACTTAGCATGAATTAAGTATACTTTTTTTTTTTTTTCTAAAAGAAGATGGATCAAAACATTAATACGTATGTTTTAATTAGTTTAGCCATGAAGGGCGGCAAGTCTGTTGATCAAAGCCAAAGCATTACTCGTCAAATGAGCAACTTCAAGTATCTTTTCCCTCACAACTGTCTTAACTTTCCCATTCATCACTTTTCCATCAAATCCCTCAGTACATGTATCCTCATCCGTCAAGGCAGCACTCACCCATGTTTGAATATCACTCATTTTCAGATCAAAATCATTTCCCCTCAATTCCTTCATTTCCCCTAAAGATTTTTTAATTCCACTAACTGCGTCACTTAATTCCTCCACACAGTCACGCATGGCGCCTACTTCTCTAGGCGTCATGCCTTGACTGTGTGACAATTTTATCATCATAGCGGATGTTGATTGGGCTGTTTCGAGGGTAACAGTGAGGGATTCATGTGCTAGAAGTTGTGGAGAAACTCCAACAGCATTTGAACGGCTTGATAATGAACTGAAACACAGATTTGGATAAGTTGTTGACTTACATGATGTTCGTATAAACTCTGTATTTGTTTCTCCAGCTGATGGCCTTGCAGCGGAAACTGACTTCCAATTATTAGAAGAAGTTATCAACGCAATTGAAATAAGAAAATATGTGAGAAAATAACCACCTTCCATCTCTCTTAAATTAATTACCCTAATTTTTATTTTTATTTTGTGTGTGTACTGTATCAATAACTAAAGATAATTAATTGAATGATGATGAATTTAGGGATGGAGGATTCTGAATTTATAGAAATGTTTCGTGGGTAATACAGTACTACTAATTTTAATAACGGTTAATTATTCTCCGAGTTCGTTCATGTATGTGTCTCTGGCGTGCTGAGAAGGACTCCTTAGCTTGTATGAGTCTCTGGCGTGCTGAGAAGGACTCCTTGTAGGTCCTAGGGGTGGGCATAATTTGTGAAAACACGAATCTAAAACGGAAATTCTGTTTTGTTGAATTTTTTATTTTGACTTTTAGATTTTCTATTTGAAATTTGAATTTTTATACCTTTTATTTTTATGCATATCTATTTTTTTTATTTTTTTTTCATCAAATCCATCTGTGATGGAGGGGTTTAGGCATGGCCCCAACCTGTGCATTGCTTCAAAAGATCACACTTACAAAAGAAGAGGGTGGATATTTGTCCAAGCCCCCTTGAGTTACATGGAGGATGTAGATTTCCTCTTTGTACAAGAAATGTCCCCTACTATTAGGAATGAAATAACCACATATGAAATTTGTCAAGGACAAATCATTTACAATGTAAATTCTGTTAGATATTAGAATACTAACTACAAAATATACTAAACTCTTGTTAAAGTCAACCATGATCAAAAGAGAAGGTTTTCGTTTGAGCTCTAATCCGAAAGGTTGGAAGCTCTTCAATTTCGTTCTTCATAAGTTTTTTAACTCTCATAGGAAGAGACAAAAACTCTGTGAATGAGGATCTTTGCATAGTATATACTCCCATATTTGCTAGATAGTCTGCTATCATGTTCACTT
>JAJOOS010019017.1:0-16455 GCA_029582725.1 Solanum chiquidenum
GCTCAACGATGTAGTTAGATAGCTAACTGGAGTAGGCGACTAGAGGTGTGTAGCCCGACTCATACAATTAACCCTATAAACCAGTAACTTGACAACTGAAATTCGTTCTAAGCCAATTATATGATAGATATGATCCATTGCATGCTGTAGCCCTATAATTGTCCTTTACTTGCTTGAAACATCATCTTAAAGTCGTTCACATTTAGGTACGTTTATTTAGTTCATAATTAGTAGTAGTTAACAATCAATCATCAACTCTTGAAAATGTTACTTTTACTTTTATTTGTAGAATTAAGTGTTAAATATAAATTGATCATAAGTCCCTTGGGAACGATAACTTGTTTCTTAAAGAATCTATATTACTTGCGCGACCACGTACACTTGCGTGTATACTGGGGAGCAACAACGAGTAAAAGTTTGAAATGTATATAGTCCTCTGTTGTCACGACCCAAAGTACACACTAGGCGTAACATGGTGTATAGGATCCCGAGAGAACCTACATAAGCCACTTATCATACATCATACAAGATAATAGAAGTAAAAAGTCCTAAGTTATAGTTTTATTGCATAAAAGAGTTTGACAAAGCAGAAGTTTAATCATAAGTCTTAATAAGCCATTTAAACATTTAAAAGAAGTGGTTGAGATGTAACCCATGCACCACGTACATCATCCGAGAACTAAAGTGTCACGCCCCGAGCCTACACCCTGGGTGGGACTGGTACTCGAGAACCATTGATTGCCCCAAGCGAATCCTTGGCCTGACTTACTACTCAGCAGAAGACTTTACTCAACAATTTAGGACAGCTCAAGAGACATTCATCAATCAAACTTAGAATGTAAAAGGAAAACATTCAACTGGCCATGTAGGCAACTGAAGTCTTATAATCAAAACAACTGAAATGAAGAAAGACTAATTACCTACTAACGTTTAACTGTCTATGAAGCCTCTAATAACTATGAGGGATGTTGGGACAAGACCCCCGATCATCCTAACAAACTGAAATAACAAAGCAATAAAAGGGATCCTCCAGAAAGCAAAAAGGCTCACCAAATGACTCTAAGTGCTCAACTGGATCAAAGAGGCGCTGGATGCTGATCCTGATTACCTGTATCTGCATCATAAAATGATGCAGGCCAAATGACATCAGTACATTGAATGTACGAGCATGCGAGGGGAACACTTAACATGACATAAACTTAAAATGAATTCTGAAGGAAACACTTACCTCAACTTTACTCAACTCATGGGCACTCAACTCAATGCATAAGTTAACAACAATAAAGATGCAGTTTATATAAATCATTTAAAACAATAGATAACATCTCAAAGTGTTGGAAAATACCATAATATCTCAAGTGTATATAACATTACAAAAATATTATGTTTGGGAGATTCTCTAACCGACAACTATCACTATGAGCTATGTGATGATACAACGTCTCGCCCACGCTGCCAGAAATGTCCTATAACTTGTCGGGATATAGAACGCCTCAACTAAGTGGATCCACTAGTCTATGCTATATAGCATTAAGAAATCATCTAAAAAGTATGACGCTTTCAACCCACATTGGCTACATAGTTTATGGAGACATTGAGTTATTATGAACTCGTCCCCACATCGGTGCTCAATACTACTCCCAAAATACTCTTCTCATATGTTTAAAAATAAAAACTCTTTCTGTGGTTTGAGATAATTACGCAAAAACTAGCTCAAAGGCTTCTCTTGGAAATCTGTGTTTCATTTCTTGTTGAAATGAGAAAATATTATTCTTTGGGAATACTTAGTTCCCATATATTCTTTTGAAGAAATGAACTTCATTTGATACTCTTACTCAACTCAAACTCAAGTCTTAAAACAAGTTTAAAAACATTTGCAAAAGACTTTCTTGAAAGAACTCTAAGAACTCTCTAGACTTGGCTCTTAACTTTCCTCGAATTTGAATTTATGGATTCAAGGTTGTGATTCATGTTTACGGATGATTTCTAGATGTTTAGAAGGCATTTAGAGTAGTTTGAATTTGATAGGAAGTGTTAGTACACTTTAGAAGGACTCAAATGGGCTAAACGACGAAAAACAAGTTGGGGTGGATGACCCTGGCGCATTGCTGGCGCGCCGTCCCAGCCCCAAAGTTCAGAGAGCCATTTCTGGCGCATTGCTGGCGCGCAACCCCAGCCTTCCTGGCGCTACGGGGGTGCATCGCGCCAGCATCCCCCAGTCAAATCTGACGAAGTTTTCCTCTCATTTTCTGATCTTAATTCGATTAAACTTGATCCTTTTTCTCAAATTCTCTTAAGATTCAGATATCCAAAACATATACATAAGAATCTAACTCAAACAACTCAAAGAATCAACACTATAATCTCAAGAAACTCCTCAAGCTCAACCCAAATTCAATAACGAAAGCAATTCAAGAACATACATCAAGAACATTCAAACTTCCAATCTTTTCTCCTCTTACATTCTTCTCTAAAAAAACCCTAGCGTGATTTTGCAATTGTGTAAACTGAACCAATTCAGTTTAGACCCCAACTTAATTACCAAAAATGAAATAATTTAATTGGGTATGGAGAAGTCCAAAATACCCCTTAAGAATCCAATTTTGACTTTCCTTATCTAGGTAGCCCGACTTTCAATGGGCATATCTCCCTCATACGAACTCGAAAATGAGAAAACTCGACGACGTGTGAAAGGTATTTCAAAGATCTTTCCTACTGTATCTTGTAGGCCGGCTATAGTCATTTGAAGTTTACCCAAAACTCATGCTTAACATAACTTTGCCAAATTTTCAGATTTTTATACTTTCCAAAAATGGTTCTTTCTAATTCTAGCTCTTTCAATTAGCGAGGTGTTACAATATCTCCCCCCTGAGAACATTCGTCCTCGAATGAGATCACTCTAAGTAGACTAATGGTGTAACATATAACATTCAGCTCAAACACCCAACAAACAAAGCTAACACATTCAGTATATCAATTAAAGAGTACTAAGAAAAGAACTAGTACCTTGGTATGGAATGTCTCCGGACTCATAGAGATGTGGGTATCTCTTCTTCATGTCCTCTTTAGCCTCCCAAGTAGCTTCCTCAAAAAATTGATTCCTCCACAGAACTTTAACTGATGCTACTTCCTTGGTCCTCAACTTGCGAACTTGGCGATCTAAAATCTGAACATGAATCTCCTCATAAGACAAGCTATCCTTAATATATACCAATATCTTCGGTTAGGATAATCAGTGAAGGATCGCCCATACACTTCTTCAACATAGAAATATGGAATACCGGATGGACCGCTCCTAACTCTTGTGGTAGCTCCAACTCATAAGCCACCTTACCAATCCTTTTAGATATTCTGTAAGGACCAATATATCGGGGACTCAACTTCCCCTTTTTATCAAACCTCATAACACCCTTCATGGGTGAAACGTTTAAGTATACCCAATCATCTACTTCAAACTCTAAGTCCTTTATCTGAACATCAGTGTAGGATTTTTGACGACTCTGTACTGTTTTCAACCTTTATTGAATAACCTTCACCTTCTCCATAGCTTGATGAACTAAGTTTGTTCCTATCAACCCAACTTCACCAACCTCAAACCATCCGATTGGAGATCTGTATCTTCTCCCATAAAGAGCTTCATAAGGAGTCATCTGAATGCTAGAGTGGTAACTATTGTTATAAGCAAACTCAATGATAGGTAGATGATCATCCAAATTACCTTCGAAATTAATCACACAGGCCCTCAACAAATCTGCTAAAGTCTGAATAGTGCGCTCTACTTGACCATCTGTCTGAGGATGAAAAGAAGTACTCAAGTTCACCTTTGAACCCAATCCTTTCTGAAAAGATTTCCAGAACTGTGCAGTAAATTATGCACCTCTATCTGAGATAATCGAAATTGGACTCCATGAAGTCTTACTATCTCTTGAATGTATAACTTGGCATAATCCTCTGCTGAATGGGTAGTCTTTACCGGCAAATAAGTGGGGTAATTTAGTCATTCTATCAACAATCACCCAAATGGAATCATATTGCCTGCGAGACCGCGGTAAGCCAGTAATGAAATCCATATTAATCATCTCCCACTTCCATTCCAGGATTTCTATATTCTAAGCCATACCACCGAGCCTTTGGTGTTCTACTTTAACTTGTAGACAATTCGGGCATTTAGCAACGAACTCAGCAATACATTTCTTCATACTATTCCACCAATAAACATCTCTCAAATCACGATACATATTTGTGGAACCTGAAGGAATGGAATATCTGGAGCTATGAGCTCTCTCCATGATCCTCTCTTGAAATTCATCCACCCTTGGTACACACAACCTACCTTGGTACCTCAATACACCATCTCCCCTTTGTTCAAAATCCATTACTTGTTGCTTATGAATATTTGCCTTCAATTCAAGCAAAATACGATCTTCATCTTGCTTTTCTTTCACTTCTGACACTAATGATGATTCAGCCCCATTCATCACCACCACTCCTCCTTATGTGGAATCTATTAGTCGAACTCCTAACCGTGCAAGTCTGTGCACATATTTTGCTAACTCTCTTTTCTTCCTCAATATGGGCAGTACTACCCATAGATAACCTATTCAAAGCATCATCAACAACATTAGCCTTATCTAGGTGATATAGAATACTCATGTCATAATCCTTGAGTAACTCTAACCACCTCCTCTGTCTGAGATTAAGCTCTTTCTGAATAAACACATACTGAAGACTCTTGTGATCGGTGAACACATCCACATGAACACATCCACATGAACACCATAAAGATAATGACGCCATATTTTCAAAGCAAATACTACAACAACCAATTCTAGATCATGGGTTGGGTAATTCTTCTCGTGAACTTTCAGCTGCCTAGAGGCGTAAGCTATAACTTTACCATTCTGCATTAACACATAACCCAAACCAACTTTGGATGCATCACAATATACCAAAAAACCTTGCGTACCTTTTGGTAAGGTCAATACTGTCTAGTCAACCTAGTTTTCAATTGGTGAAAGCTTTCTCACAAGCTTCAGACCATTGAAACTTAACTGTTTTCTGAGTCAATTTAGTCAAAGGGGACGAAATGGATGAGAATTCCTTGACGAACCTTCTATAATATCCAACCAACCCCAAGAAACTCCTAATATCAGTTGGAGATGTGGGTCTAGGCCAATTCTGCACTGCCTCTATTTTATGGGTATCAACTCTGATTCCATCACCGGAAATTGTGGCCTAATAATGCCACCGACTCAAGCCAAAACTAACATTTAGAGAACTTAGCATACAACTCTATATCCTTTAGAGTTTGGAGAACTATTATGAGATGGCTAGCATGATCTTCCTCACTCCTCGAATATATTAGAATGCCATCAATGAATACGATAACAAACATATCTAAATAAGGTTTGAATACTCTATTCATAAGGTCCATGAACGCTGCAGGCACATTAGTCTGTCACGACCCAGACCGTCGTGATTGACAACCACACTAACTCTCCGATGGGATAACCACTACTACAACCCAAACCAAGCAACTAACCAAAACCTAAGCATTTAAGCATACAAAATAAGTTAAATACTAAGGAAAGAAATAGGGAGATCCCATAAACTCCAACAAAATTCTAACAACGAACTAAACAATGCGGAAGAAATAACCTAGAACCTGAAAGTCAATGTACCAAAACATCTAACAATGAACCAAGTCTAAACAAGAAGGGACGCAACCCCAATCTAATGAACTAATCAACTAGCTAGAACATAGTCCAAGTCCAGAAATGGTGGACATAGACGAAAGAGAACCCATGGCAGCCCGGAAGAATTGGCTCACCCTTGAATTCGAATGATCACTGATCTCCTAAGTGAGGTCTGTCAGTAGCCGCTTGAAGATGCCCTGTACTCAACAAAAATAAGAGCAAGTGCAGTATCAGTGCACAACCACAGTGTACTGGTAGGATCACGCGGCTATCCCACTAAGTGCAACATACATAAGTCAATACAACAATATAATCACATGCACATATCAAACATATACAATATCATCAACATACACAAATAATGAACAACGTCACAATTTCTCAAGATACAAAATTATGACAAGTCATTGGTCCTCTCATGGAACCCAAACCAAAACATTTAGCATACCGGAATGTGATACCCAATCCAATGATTATGCCGGAACGTGACAATCGATCCCATAATTATGCCAAAATGTGGTAACCAATCCAAGTTAGTTATGCCGCAACGTGGCAACCAATTCATTCAACACACCACAATCACAATCACAAGTATATCCTCAAGATCATACAATTAAGTCATTATTTCATGGAAACCATCATTCATCTATCTCATTTACAACAAGTGTGATCAATAATGTAACATTCATATACATACATGTATCATAATGAAGCAAGAACAAACATACATCACACAATCATAGAATCATAATCATCACCTACCTCGAAACAAGCTTGAAACCCTAAGAAACTTGATCCTTCCCTTTCCGGATTCATTCCGCCCTTTCTTGGTCTATAAATAATCAATATAATACGGGAATCAATAAACAATCACTAATTACCCAAATTACTAACAATTCTATGAACCCTAGATCAAACCCACGACCCAAAATATCCAAATTAGGGTTGTTTCTACCATAGAATCGATAACTAAACCCTCCCCCATCAATATTCACCCATTCTATTATGTTCTACGGATCGAAAAATGGATTCGGGGAGTGAGAAGCTTACCTTTGGCCTCAAGAATGGTGGAAAAAGAGTAGGAGTTGCCTGGGGTTCGTTCTTTAGCTCTAAAAGTAAAAAAGTTCATAATAAGGTCGTTTAGGGATTTATTAACGACCTTAAGTCGCGTCGAGCCCGCCACAACGACCCTCAGCTAACTGTAGCGGCCCCGCCAGAGTGACCAAAATCCCCGCCAATGCGGGTTGCACGAAACAGAGAGCCATTTAAAGAATTCAAAAATCCCTATTTCACAAAACACCTCTAACCCACGACACTCAGAAAATACCCTTCACACTAAGATTAATTTGGGGAGTTCTACTCGCCAGAATTCAATTCCGTAAAGTCGTATCGGTTCCTTAATGAGTTATCTAACCACTCATGTAATCAAAATCATAAACAATTCACCTAATTATTACCAAATTTCCCTGCACCTTAAAGACTCTAATTTTATCCAAATTTGGACTGGGTTGGGAAAATCCAAATACTACGAAAAAGTTTTTCGGCCCCAAATTTCCCCCCATTGGCTTTTCTATAATGACGGGAACATGTCATTACAATAGATACGAATTTACCCATCATTCGTCTCCGAGTGAAAAAACGTAGGAAAATAGGCTAAGGAAAGAATGAAGTAGTACCTGAATCAACGAACAATTGGGGATACATGTCTCGCATGTCCTTCTCAATTTTCCAAGTAGCTTCCTCAACTGGACGATGCTTCCATTGAAGTTTCACGGACTTAATCTCCTTGGTCCTCAACTTATGCACATCACAATCAAGAATTACAACCGGTTCCTCCTCATATTGGAGGTCTTTGTCTAACACAATTGAGTCCCACTTAATGATATAATCCCCATCACCATGATACCTCTTCAACATAGACACATGAAATATCGGATGAACTCCTGATAAATTAGGAGGTAAAGCCAATTTATACACTACCGGTCCCACACATTCAAGAATCTCAAATGGACCAATGTATCACAGACTTAGATTGCCCTTCTTGCAAATCTCATCACCCCTTTCATGGGTGATGCCTTAAGAAAACCATTCTCACCGGTTTGAAACTCTATGTCCCTTACCTTATGATCTGCATACTTCTTTTGTCTACTCTGGGCTGCTAAAAGCTTAGCTTGAAATACTCCTCACCTTTTCTTGAGCATCCTTCACTAAATCGACCCCCAATAGCTTCACATCTCCAGTCTCAAACCATCCTATGGGTGATCTACATCCCCTCCCATAGAGTGCCTCAAATGGTGCCATATCTATACTGGAGTGATAATATTATTATAGGAGAATTCACACAAAGGTATGAATTTATCCAATGCTCTCTAAAGTCAAGCACACATGCCCTCAACATGTCTTTTAACACTTGAATAGTCCTCTCTGACTGCCCGTCTGTCTGTGGATGGAAGGCTGTACTAAGGGTGAGTTGTGTGCCCAATTCATCATGTAATTTCCTCCAAAAATTGGATGTGAATTGGGTACCACGGTCTGAGATGATAGAGAGGGGCACCCCATGCAACCTCACTATCTCTTTCACATACACCTTAGCCAATTGTTCAGCATTATAATATATTTTTATCGGGATAAAATGGGCTGACTTGGTCAATCTATCAACCACTACCAAAATAGAATCAAACTTCCCCAAAGTCTTGGGAAGACCAACCACAAAATCCATGCTTATCATTTCCCATTTCCATTTCGGAATAGGCATTCTTTGAAGCAAACCTGTAGGCCTTGATTTCATACTTCACTTGTTGAAAATTTGGACACTTCACCACAAACTCCGCTATATCCTTCTTCATGCCCGGCCACCAATAAATTCGCTTCAAATCTCGATGCATCTTGGTCACACCCAGATGAATAGAATATCACGAATCATGAGACTCTCAATCAATTCATCTACTCTAGGAACACATAATATCGTTTAAAATTGAGAACACCATCCGCATCAAGAGTGGTCTCTTGTGCCTTACCATTTGCAGTTTTCTTCCTAAGCTCTTCCAAATTCTCATCCTCAAATGTTTGGCCTTGATCTCCTCAATGAATGTGTCCCTTACTTCAATACTAGCTAACACCCCACCTCTTTTTGAGATGCCCAACTACATGAACTTGGACCCTAAGGTCTGAATTTCCTTAGCCAAAGGTTGCTTGGTTACACTTAGGCAAGAAAAACTACCCATACTCACCGCCTTCCGACTCAAAGTGTCTGCCACTACATTAGCCTTACCCGAATGGTATTAAATGGTGACATCATAATCTTTAAGTAATTCCATCCACGTTTGCTGTATCAAATTCAGATCCTTTTGAGTGAACACATGCTGCAAGCTATGATGATTAGTAAATACCTCACATTTAACACCATAGAGGTAATGTCGCCAGATCTTAAGAGCAAATACTACCGCTGCCAACTCCAAATCATGCGTCGGATAATTTCTCTCATGCACCTTCAATTGGCGCAACACATAGGCTATACCATTCTTATCCTGCATTAACACCGCGCCCAACCCAAAATGAGAAGCATCACAATAAACTATAAAATCCTTACCTTCCACTGGTAACGCTAGAATAGGTGCGGTGGTCAAGAGAGTCTTGAGCTTTTGGAAGCTCTCCTCACATTTTTCAGTCCATTCAAATGGTATCTCCTTATTGGTCAAATTAGTCAAATGAGTGGCAATAGAAGCAAAGTTCTTCACAAATCTACGATAATAGCTAGCCAGCCCCACAAAACTCCTATCTTCCATCACGGAGCTAGGTCGAACCCAATTCTTAACCGCCTCAATCTTTTGAGGCTCCATCATTACCTCTTCTTTCAAAACTACATGCCCTAAAAATGCAACAGAAGTCGGCCAAAATTCACACTTAGAAAATTTAGCATACAACCTTTGTTTCGCAAGAACACCCAGAACAATACGAAGATGGTCGGCATGCTCTTCCTCGCTTTTCGAGTAGACCAAAATATCATCAATAAAGACTATAACAAATGAATCAAGAAACGGTTTAAACACCCCATTCATCAAACTCATGAACGCTGCAGGTGCATTAGTCAAACCAAAGGACATAGCTAGGAATTCATAGTGCCCATAACGAGTCCTAAACGACATCTTGGGCACATCCTCAGGCCTAATTTTCAACTGATGGTAGCCAGACTTTAGACCAATCTTAGAGAAAATTGATGTAACTTGCAATTGGTCAAAAAGATCATCTATCCTAGGCAAATGATACTTGTTTTGAATAGTGACCCTATGCAATTGTCGGTAATCTATACACATTCTCATGCTACCATCTTTTTTCTTCACAAACAAAACTTGGACACCCTATGGGGAATCACTAGGTCGAATAAATCCCTTGTCAAGAAGCTTTTGGATTTGATCCTTAAGCTCTCTTAATTCCGTCGGAATCATACGATATGGAGGAGTAGAAATGGGACGCGTTCCAGGTTTTAAATCAATGCAGAAATCTATATCTCTATCCGGAGGCATACTAAGCAAGTCACTAGGAAACATTTCTCTAAATTCTGACACCACAGGAATATATCTAATGGATGGAGCCTCAATCTCAACATCCCTAATATAAGCCAAATAAGCCAAACAACCCTGCCCTATCAATTTCTTAGCCCGAATGGAGGATATGATCGTAGTTCGCTTAGGCTTGTACACCTCTTCCCACTCTATTTTTTCCCTTCCCAAAATATCTAGAGTTGCGGACTTAGTATTACACTTAAGCACATGATAATAGGGGGACAACCAAGTCATGCCTAAGATTATGTCAAAGTTAATCATATCTAAAATCACCAAATCATCCCAAGTATGAAAACCCATAAACAAAATAGGACAAGCACGATAAACATGGGTAACTATGACTGACTCTCCAACTGGGGTAGAAACATGGATAGGGGCATCAAGTATATCAGAAATCATATCAAATTCTGAGGAAAATTGCCCAGATACATAAGAATAAGTAGAAGCCGGATCAAATAACACATTAGCCATACGATCACAGACAAGAATAGTACATGTGATCACAGTGTCAGACACCTCTGCCTCATTCTTTCCCGGAAAGGCATAACACTGAGACCTATCATCTTGATTAACCACTTCCTTGCCTGGTTGCACATTACCTCTACCTGCATTACCATTTTCTCTACCTCCATGGCCTCGATGATTACCTCCTCTCCCACCTTGTGTACGTCCTCTACCACTATTACCATTCCCCGCGGGTACCACTTCTCTAGACTGCTATTGCGCAAAATCTAACACACGTGGGTAGGGACAATCTCTCCTCATATGCCCAGGTTCACCACAGTTGTAACAAGTACGATCAAAAAATGGTTTGACGCCCGTCGAAGGCGTGACTCCCTGGCTATCTTGAAAATAATGAGATGGAGTTTTCGAGTAACTACCTGCAGAGGTGGGCATAGCAGACTGAATTGGCTTGGCTGCAAGCGTTGGCCTTCCGGGCCCCTTGGAATAAGAACCTTGAAAGTTACATGAGTTCTTGGCCCTTTTTGCCCATGCCTTAGCTTGACCGTCTCGCCTCACCCTCTCTACTTTCTTAACATAATATGCCACCTCATTAAAGCTCCTCCCTGTAGAAGTCATATAAACTAATAATACTTGCAACTCAGAATTTAGTCCCCTAATAAATAACCGGATCCTCTCTTCCTCAGTAGTCACCAATTGAGTAGCATATCTAGACAAAGCATGAAATTTGGCCTCATAAACAGCCACAGTCATACCACCTTGCTCCAAAGCCATAAACTCATCCTTCTTGCAATCCCTCAAAGTCCTAGGCACATACTTCTCTAGAAACAAAGCATGAAATTGGGTCCAAGTAACTGGAGGTAAAGTAGAAGATCTGCATTCCATATAATATCTCCACCATTGCTTAGCCTCACCTTGAAGTTGAAAGGACACAAACTCAACCCCATCCTGATGGACAATTCCCAACTTATGAAGCCACTCATAGCAATCAAAGATAAACTCATAAACATCCTCATTCTCAGAACCAAGAAACACAGGAGGCTTTAGCTTCAGAAACTTAGTCAATATTTCATGCTCATTATTAGTCATAACAGAACCCAACAAAGGACTAAATAAAGCATCGTCACCTCCCATTCCACCCACCTTGGGCGAAGTGCTAGCGACATGAGGATTAGTAGGAGCTTGGGTTGCTTGAATAGAAGGAAGCACTCCAGGATCAGCCAACCCTTTCAAGAATGACATGATCTGTCGAGCTAACACTGGGTCTATGGGGGGAACATTAGTAGTCTCTGCCTGCACCTCTTCCTCTTGTCCCACATCCTTAACATTCTCAACATCAACATTCTCCTTTTGAATCTCTTCATGATGCGCATGAGGGTTCTTATTCACAAGAGAATTCTGAACAGGAGATCCATTTCCAGCAGGCGCTACTCTTCCATGACCTCTACCCCTAGCTCTTTCTCTTCCCCTTCCTCGACCGTTATCTCTCAGTACAGATTCTTCAGCTGGAGCATTAACGGGAGCTATGGGCCTAACATCATTGAATCTAGTATTAACCATCTGTGAATAGATAAGTGAAGGAGGTTAGATACCAATTCGAATCGCCAGATACCAATTGGAATCAAGTCATAGCACAAAAGGAGACAAGAGAAAATAGAGAGATTTCCTACAGTCTTATAGCCTCTCGAAGAAAATTAAAGGCTTCCCCGTACCGTTCTGCGAGACTCTACTAGACTCATTTTGGTACATCAAGATCAACGAACCTAGGCTCTGATACCAACTTTGTCACGATCCAGACCATCGTGATTGACACCCACACTAACTCTCCGGTGGGAGAACCACTACTACAACCCAAACCAAGAAACTAACCAAAAACTAAGCATTTAAGCATACGAAACAAGTTAAATACTAAGGAAAGAAATAGGAAGTTCCCATAAAATCCAACAAAAGTCTAACAATGAAATAAACAACACGGAAGAAATAACCTAGAATCTGAAAGTCAATGTACCAAAACATATAATAATAAACCAAGTCTAAACAAGAAGGGACGCAACCCCAATCTAATGAAATAATCAACTAGCTAGAACATAGTCTAAGTTTGGAAATGGTGGATATAGACGAAAGAGAACCCATGGCAGCCCGGAAGAATTGACTCACCCTTGAATTCGAACGATCACTGATCTCCTAAGCGAGGTCTGTCAGTAGTCACTTGAAGATGCCCTGTACTTAACAAAAATAAGAGCAAGTGCAGAATCAGTACAAAACCATAGTGTACTGGTAGGATCAAATGGCTATCCCACTAAGTGCAACATAAATAAGTCAATACAACAATATAATCACATGCACATATGATGTTTGCGTAATCAAGAACACTATTTCCGATGCAAGTGTGTACGATCGTGTAATAGTAGAATAACCCAACCAAGGGTTGGGATCGTTCCCAAGAGAGTGGTTTTGAGAATTAATAGAAAAATAAAATTAGTTCTAACTAATCGTAACTAAAGACATTAACGATTAAAAAAATAGTAAATTAAAGGGGGACACAAGAGTGTCAATTAACAATGGGGTTTTTTAACAAGTAAGCAAAAATTAGCAAAAACAGTGAAAATAAGTAAAATTACAAGTATGGAGATGAGATTCTTGGAATGTGATAGGAATATGGGATAGAATAAATCATTGGGTACATGCTTTTGATAGTAAATTCATTGAGTCTTTGTGACTAGGCTAGACTTTAAAGGGGATAAGCTCTCTATCGAGCAACTTACCCCATTTCAAACGGGTTCCTCTCGGACACCCACTTGCCGCATGAAGAACAACCTCCACCTTAACCCACTCACTCTCTCGAGCTGTGTGGACATGGGACTAGGGTTCACTTTCTCTCGAGCTGAACCTCATGTCGACCCACTCGCACTGGCCATCAATTTTGGTGGTCTTAGTTTTACGACCTCTCTCGAGAGCAAGCCGAAAACACATATATGAGATTATATTTGCAAATACAACCTCATTAAGTTCATCCACAACCACTAAACGAAATCACATTTAAACTACGAATAAACTATCAGTAATCAAGACCCAACAACTAATCTAACCTATATTCACTAAATCACACCCCAAAAATTGGGGTTCTTAGCCACACATGTATAAGAGATAGAAATTTATACCAATATGAGTTTGAATTCAAATGGGTATGAAGATTTAAGTCTTAAAACAAGCAAAGAGTGAAGAATCCAAGAGACCCAAACCCAAAATCTTGGAGTTGAAACCCTTTTGAATCTTCAAGTTCTTCAAAACCCTCTCAAACTTAGAGCAAAAATATCAAAAGTACTATTCTATATGAAAATTATAATAATTGATCCACTCTAAAAAATCTGATGCTAAGCTACAACTCTGAACGAGTATTTATAGTTTTCAAAAATCTATGCTGCAGCAGATCATTCGGCGGCATTAGTTGGAATCGCCGATCAACTCGGCGATTCACATTTTGGTGTAGGTCATCATCGTCTTGCGTTAGCCTTCAACATCGTCATGTTTTGGATCATTGGGCGACATAGTACTGCTTCAAGAAACTGCTCGACGATGCGCCGACTGCTCCCTTTCTCTACCTACTTGATCCTTTCCTTCAGGGCTCAGCATACTGGAACAAAAGGCGAAGTAAGACCCTTCCGCGACTCGCCAAGTGGACGCGGCGATCTTCAGGCCTTCATTTCTTCGTACTTTTTTAGGCTCTTCGTTCCTTTTTGCGAAGTAATGTCCATGATTTCCTTCAAACTTCAAATATCTGAAACTTAAAGATTTTCATCAGATATTGAGATAAAATAAGCATTTGAGGACACAATTTCTATTAAAATATAACCCTAAATGAGTCTAATTTGTGGACTCATCAACATATCAATCATTTACAATATCATCAACATACACGAACAATGAACACCTTCACATTTTCTCAAGATACACAATTATGACAAGTCATTAGTCCTCTCATGGAACCCAAACATTAATAGTAAGCATACCGAAATGTGGTACCTGATCTAATGATTATGCAGGAACGTGGCAAATGACCCCATAATTATGCCGGAACGTGGCAACCGATCCCATAATTATGCCGGAACGTGGCAACCGATCCAAATTAGTTATGCCGGAAAGTGGCAACCAATCCATTCAACACACCACAATCACAATCACAAGTGTATCCTCAAGATCATACAATTAAGTCATGATTTCATGGTAACCATCATTCATCTATCTCATTTAAAACAAGTGTGATCAATAATGCAACATTCATAAACATACATGTATCATAATGAAGCAAGAAAAAACATACATCACACAATCATAAAATCACAACCATCACCTACCTCGAAACAAGCTTGAAACCCTAAGAAACTTGATCCTTCCCTTTCCGGATTCGTTCCGCCCTTTCTTGGTCTATAAATAATCAATATAATACGGGAATCAATAAACAATCACTAATTACCCAAATTACTAACAATTCTATGAACCCTAGATCAAACCCACAATCCAAAATATCCAAATTAGGGTTGTTTCCACCATAGAATCGATAACTAAACCCTCCCCCATCAATATTCACCCATTTTATTATGTTCTACGGATCGAAAAATGGATTCGAGGAGTGAGAAGCTTACCTTTGGCCTCAAGAATGGTGGAAAAAGAGTAGGAGTTGCCTGGGGTTCGTTCTTTAGCTCTAAAAGTAAAAAAGTTCATAATAAGGTCGTTTAGGGATTTATTAACGACCTTAAGTCGAGTCGAGCCCGCCACAACGACCCTCAGCTAACTGTAGCGGCCCCGCCAGAGTGACCAAAATCCCCGCCAAGGCGGGTTGTACGAAACAAAGAGCTATTTAAAGAATTCAAAAATCCCCATTTCACAACACACCTTTAACCCACGACGCTCAGAAAATTCCCTTCACACTAAGATTAATTTGGGGAGTTCTACTCGCCAGAATTCAATTCCGTAAAGTCGTATCGGTTCCTTAATGAGTTATCTAACCACTCATGTAATCAAAATCATAAACAATTCACCTAATTATTACCAAATTTCCCTGCACCTTAAAGACTCTAATTTTATCCAAATTTGGACTGGGTTGGGAAAATCCAAATACTACGAAAAAGTTTTTCGGCCCCAAAAATTTCCCCCGTTGGCTTTACTCTAATGACGGGAACAGGTCGTTGCATAGTCAAACCAAAGGACATAACTAGGAACTCATAATGACCATATCGGGTCTTGAATGTTGTCTTTGGAATATCACATTCCCTTACTCTCAGCCAATGGGTGATTCACCAAGTAGGTTGACGAACTAGGAGTTAGCTCACCCTTTGGTCCAGTACCTAGGCCAATGGGGCAGTTCACTAGGAGATCACAAGAGCCAAAGGGCGACTCGCCCAACCCTTTGGGCGATCAAGTACTCCCATCGCTGAACAACCCCTCAAAGGACAAGGTTTCTTACACTCTAACTTGATTTCTTTGGCCCTTGCAACCCTATACTATTCCATAGATAGTCTTTTAAACTACGGGGTCTAACGCGTATCTTTATGTTCAACTACTAAGCCCCTCATTCAAAGTACTTGAAAATTGATCTTAGGAGTGGTTATCATCAAATTCGGATGAACCCCGGTGATGAATGTAAAATCACATTCAAGACCAAGTTTGGTCTATATGAATGGTTGGTGATGCCATTTGGTCTCACTAATGCTCCTAGTACTTTTATGCGTCTCAAG
>JAJOOS010019018.1:0-17833 GCA_029582725.1 Solanum chiquidenum
CCCTCTCAGTTGATTACAATATCTCTTTAAATGAGCTACAGGATCTCCATGTCCATCATATTTATCGAACTTTGGAGTTTTAAAACCGATGGGTAGATGAACGTGGGGAAACATGCACAAATCATTGAATGAAACACTTTTGTGACCTCCCAATCCTTGCATATCTCTTACACTCTGTTCCAAACTTTTTATTTTTCTAGCCATTTCTTCATGTTCCTCATTCTTAACAGTTTTTTCAGCTTCAACAGGAGAACTATACTGATGAGTGTGAGGGTAAGAGCTTGGAATTTTAAAAGTCACTTCAGGGGTATAATCTCGATCATATTGAACTTTAGGTGGAGGATCATTGTTGGATTTTGGCTCCATTATAGGCTGCGGGACACTATTAGTCGGCGCAGTTGGCACAAAAAGTGGATTACTCGCCATGGGTATACTCAAAGGGCGCATCGTAGAAGTTCTAGCTACGTTGGATGCATTAGCATAAGGACCGAATCCAGGTGGATAAATTGGATCACTTATCGATACTCGGACAGGGGGTGACATATTTGTATTTAGATAGTCACAGATTGAAGACAGTGGAGCTTGTCCACTCATCCAGGCTTCGTACATCTCCTCCATTTGCTGTTTTAATATCCTTACCTCTTTTGTTGCCACTGTTTCTTGTGAAATCATCTGGTTTTGGACCTCATCATTGTCTGACTCATTTCCGTCTTTGTGAGTCATTTTCTTTTTGCCTTTTGACCTTGTATTGTAGGGATGAGATGACAGCTTAACCACAAACCAACCACCTTAATTTAACTGTGCATAGATAATAATGCTTATTAAGGTTAGATAATTCTTAATCATTAGTTGTTTTTTGTTTTTTTTCTTCTAAAAAAATAATGAATTGATAATGCCATGATCAAATTCGTTTGAGATTGCGTACGTAACACGCTTGCGAACATGACTAAGATCTTTGCATATTTTTTCTAAAACTCCATAACTAAATTTTTAGAGCTTTGAGATAAAATTCTTTAGTTTTTTTTTTAATTATTAAAAGAAAATTAAGGAAAACTTATTTTTGATAAAGATTAAAAGCTTCTTATTATTTTTTGAATTTTGATTTTTTTGTTTGAATAAAGATCACCGAATCCAAAGAGGGTTGCCTACGTATCTCATTGGGGTGAGAATCAGGTGTGCGTAGTTCATCCAGATTGGACAAAAAAAAATAACTTTGACATATTAAAAACTGTTTTCTGAAAAAATGCAATTTTTAAAATATTATGATGGTAAAATATTTCAATTTTTTTTTATTAACTATACAAAAAGATTTTTTTTTTAAATTTTGATTAAGTAGTGAAAAATCTTTCATTTCATTTTCTAGAAATGTTTAATATCTTCTAAAAGAAGAAAAAAATTTATGCTTTATTTTTTTTTTGTAAAAATCATTTTTTCTTCACTAGTCACACAAAAATGAATCAACTTATAGCGATTTTTTTAAATAAATGCATTTGCATGTAGCACATAAAATGATCTAAGTGGTCAAGTAAGAGAGGGATACATGTCATAGACAGACTCAATTTTTGTTCAAGTCTACTAAGTAAAATGCAAATGATGCAAATAAGCAGAGCCTACTAGGGATAACCAAGTCTGTATATCAGGTTTAAGTAGGTTCGAACCTGAAGGAAACACGTATCTAGACTGGCTTACCCAAGTGGACAACTCGAGCCAGGGAGGAGTAACTTATCGGTAGCATCGTTATTTTGACTTCATTGTTGGTCCAACCCTATCTAACATTTGTGACAAATCATTCACTAGATGCCCAGACACTCCATATTTATCTCAAATAAAAGTGGGATGCATAACTACATTCCCTACTACCCTATTTTTAGAGACCTAAATGGTGCGCGAGAAAACAATTATATACAATTCAACAATATCAAAGCAATAAATGAGCAGCAAGTAGCACATTAGGTCATCAAAACAATATATCCAATAAAATAATATAATAAAATCAAGTCAAAGTCAATAGACAAAATTGAAGTTCTGGTTAATCCCCAGCAGAGTCGTCAGAGATGTTACACCCATTTTCACGCATGACGGCGGGATAGGGTTTTTCCAATTTAAGTGATGGTATTGATTAAGAGATTATTTTATTTTTTAGAGTCGCCACTTGGAATTGAGTTATGGTGTTCCAAGTCACCTTTTTTGTTTATTCCCTAACCAAAAAGAAATGACTCTATATTTTGGTCTGCGAATTAGAAATTCAGGTAAGGAATTTTGTTGACCGAGGGGAAGGTATTAGGCAACCCTCGAGTCCCGTGGTTCTAGCACGATCGCTTTTATTGACTTATACTTTTAAATATTTTTGGAAATATTTTATAAGCTACATTCTCGCTTACATTGTTTATTTGTTGAACTTTTATTTGGTCTCGACCTAGATGCATAACCGCATTCTTGGTTTTGACATTTAATAACTTAGAACCATAGCTGCTTTCTTCTCTCGAGTGCATCACCTAATATTCTTAGTTTATAAATTTTAGTTTAAATTAATAAATTTGACTATAAAACTAATTTGGCTAAGGTTTGTAACTGCATCCTTAAATTTATTTTAAGTGTTTCAAAAAAAGATGTATAACCACATTCTTTATTGAAACAAAAAAAAAATTATTTTAAAAAATAAACTATGCACGTATGACATTAAATAAATTCTAATCATTCTATTCAATAGGTTACCAGATTTTTAATTATCCAAAAATAATAAAATATTGAACTTTTTTAAGTCTAATTCACTTATCTTTCTATTGATTCTTTCATATCAGACAAAATATCAACCCATGATTATTAATATGTATAGCACCTTAAACATTCAAATAATGACATAAAAAGAACTTGAATAAAATATGACAAAACTACCTTTCCTTGAAACCCAACCTTAAATAACAATAAATTACCTATTTTTAATATTTGAGATTAAGATAAATTCATTAACTGAACCCAAATTTAATAGTTCTTATAATCACCTTTTAAATTATTCATATCGATTTACCAAGGAATTTATATGCAATAATGAAGAATAACGTAAGTAATGAAACTCAAAGGAGCTTTGTGATTAGTAGTCATCTAGTATATAAATTTTATTCTAAATTTAAAGATACAACATGTTCAAACATTATTTCAATATTATAGTGGAAAAGTTAAACAAACATAAAATTTGAGCAAATTCATAACATTGTAATTAAGTATTATATAATCATGAAAATCAAAATAAAATAAATGTGAAAGGGTACCTCTTGCGAAAATCAATTTATGAAAAGAAAGCAATCCTAATAGGAAACCACGAAAGTGAACCTCGACCTCAACTTTTGTTTGTGAGTGAAAGAAAAAATATAAATAAAATGTGAGTTGTTTTTTATATTTTTCCCGTGGGTTTGTGTTGTGTTTTTTCTTACTTTTTTTTGTACGTTTTGTGTGTGCGCGCAGAATGGGTTTTTTGTTCTGTGTGTTTGTATGTTGGTTGTATTTTTTCCTCTTTTTTTTTTTCTTGTTTTCTCCTCCTTTGGTTTTTGTAAGTGTATATGTGGGAAAAGTGTAGGTAGTATATAAATGTATGTGTATATGGGTGTTGTAGTACGTAGGTGTGTAGTGTGTGGAGTAGTATAGGGGGAAGTAGTGGAGTGTGGTGGTGAGTGGACTTGAGGTAGTGAGGTTGTGGGGGGTGAAGTGGGTAAGTTAAGTTATTTTTTATATAAATTAAATATATATAAATTTTAATAATAATAAAAATAAAAATATTAATATAATTAAGAAATACTAGCTGGTTTTAAAAAAATTAAAAGAAAACATATATTTTTTGTAGTTTTCAAATCTTTTAAAAATAAACTTACTAAAATACGATGAAAAATAAAATATTTAATATAAACCTAGAAGAAATATTTAAGGAATAAAAAATGGAGTAAAACCTTATGTTCGATCAAAAATTACGTGTCTACACCTATATTTGGGGAAATGTAGGCAAGAGTATACGTTAGTACAAACATGTACCAAGTGATAGCCATAAATAAAAACATTTAAAAACATGCTAAAAAGGGACATTTCCATAACATGCAATGACCAAGCTAAAACATTAGTTTAAGGCATTTAGAAAGCATAAGCCGTAAAATAAGGTCAATGCAAGATAACATCTTGAAAATATTTATGACATACTTATAAAAGTAACCTTAGTTCATTATTGTGGGAAAGTTACCTTTTAACCGACATAGATACCATGTGAACTACAAACATGGAATTCGGTGTCTCCCACATCGAAAAGGGTTGTCCTACTTGCAAAGGTAAGGACCATGATATTCTAGCTTAGGTGGATCCACTAGCTAATGTCTAGATAAGACAACATCCTATGGTGGCATATAGTTAAGGGACTAAGAGATTGCTTCTAGAAACTCAACCTCTACTAACGGGAGAGCTTCCATCTCAATATTCGCTCGGTGCTAACAGTAATTCCCACAGAATAGTCAATTATGCATACTTGTCGTTATTATCTATGGAAGGGCATGTCATATTCCCAATACAAGCTAAGTCATGTATCATCCATGGAAAGGTATCATTCAATGAACAATCCAAGCTAGGTTTGATTAGAATAACTCCTTAAGTCTTTGATTCAAAGTTTAGTTGAGAAAACCTTTCAACCCTAAGAATCCTTTATGTGAGAATATCCTTTCACAAATCATGTTTTCATGTGTATATGAGAAATCCTTACACAACACAAAATTGACAACATTGATACTTCACTCTCAAAGTATCCTTAGAACATTCACATATATTTCATGAGAACATGCTTAATTTTATAAACACTTCTTTCATAATTCAAAACCCACATCATATGATCATATCTTGGAAAACATGGGAATTTCATGGGTTCATGGGGGATCATCATTAAACATGAGATTAACTCAATTCATGCATAAGAGATCATAAATCAAAAACTTAAATCAATAATTAAGAGAACCCATAACATAGAAAAAAAAACCCAACTCAATTGGGGATTTCTAACTTTGTAAATTGGAGAATTTAGGAACTCCACAGAGGAAAGGTCTTCATGGATGAAAACTATCATACTCAATGTCAATTTCCTATCTTCAATGGAGGAAATGGAGACTTTACTTGAAACCCTAGGTTGAACCCTTCTTCTTCAAGCTTTCTAGAGAGAGAAATATTTGAGAGGAAGACTTGTTCTTCTTTTGTAAATTTGAGAGAATGATTTAAATTGGAGAATTTTGGGGTTAAAAACACTTATATTGGGGTTTAGGTGAAGGGTAAAATGACATAGTATCAAGATAGATTAATAGATAGGAAAAGACCCAAAGACCCTGACTTAAAGCTGACGCAACCCTATCACGTAAGCCACCACGGCTCGTCTAAGGGACCACGAGTCATCCTGGCAGTCATGGTCCTTGGACTAGTGTCTAGAGAGGACCCTTATTGCCTTGCCCCTCCTTACGACCAGCTTCACGGGTCGTCTGCCCTGTCACGACTCGTCTAGTGGTTTGTGAGAAGAAGTTGGCTTTGAAGTGGGTTCTTCCTCCCCTACACGGGCATCATGACTCCCCGTATGCCTCCCTACAGACCATTAAGGCCCTCGTGGGAGGGGTTCCTGCCTAGCATACCCTGGAGGACTTGCCATGGGCCACCACATGGACTGTGGTCTCCTTCACGGCCCGTCTGGGGCTCTGTTGAGGGTCCCTGGTCCAGGTGTTGGCCTATGTATCCTTCCCATGTCCCTTTTTTTACCTTTCTCTAGTTCAAGGTGTTGACTATTTCCTCTCTCATTTCATTGTATATTCTCCATTATCGAGTTGTATTATTGTTATTTTGATGGTATGTTCATGTTTTGTTAAGACTTGTGATTCAAAGATTTCTTTAATTAGAGGTTTTGGGTTAAAATTGATGAAATTGTAGATTCTTATAAGTTGTTGGCTATGTTGTTGTATTTTATTTTTTATTGTTATTTGTTTTTATTTTAGGTTCCTCAGTTTTTGTTTTCAGTTTTTTCCTCAAGATAATCCCTTTTGAACCGACTAGGTTGTATTATTTTAGGTTAGCCTTTTTAGTTATAGAAACTTAAGAACTATAAGTCCATCACTAGTTAGAAGATACTTTAAATAATGAATTTTGTTAGATTGACTTCATGAGAATTTATTCTTCAAAAAAGCATAAAAATATCGAATTACTTAAGTTTATACTCATATACTTACTATTCAAGACTCTAAAAAACAAAAAAAAAACTTAGTTATTCAATGTGTTAGTTGTGAAGATTGGAATATTATGTAACTAAGTTCTAAACTATTAATGTGCCATGTGTGGTGAAAATTTGTGCATTCATTCCTATTAAGACATCTAAAACTTGCCCTGTGTGTGGAAAGCTGAAATTGGTGTTTGAACTTGTTGAATGTGATCAAGACATTTCTTGTTTAAAACTACATTTTTACTATATTGAGATACTCATCGAAATATTTTCCCGAGTTGACCCTTTTTGAGCCTATAACCTATTTCTTTGTATAGACATGTTATGTAGCCTAATTTTCTTTTGTTGATTGGTCAGATTTTTTTATCTAAAAATTATTAATGAACTTTGATTTGAAAGATTTAGAGAAGAAAATAGAGATGTGAAAAAAAGAGGTGGATAAACTTTAAGAAGATGAGTTATGTGGTAAAGAGGAGATAACAAATATTGTCCAAGTGCGAAATTATCTATGCTTGGTGTAAACCGAGAATAAGAGCAGAAAGAAAATTTTCTACATGACTTGACTATAAAAAGTTGAGTAAGAGTAGAAAAAGTGTGAAACTATCCTTTGTAGCAATTAAGCAGTGAAAAGGGGGGTAATATCTAGAGGATAGGGGGAAAAGGGAAAGTACCATAGAAAGTTGAAAGTAAGGTGAAGTGAGAAAAAATGAGTTTTATTGATATTGTCTATGTCTTAAAGTGCATAGTGAAGAGCAATAACTATTTTAAACTAAATACCTGTCATGACCCAACCCACTGGGTCGTGCGAGAACCTACTCTAACACCTAGATAGGAGAAACCTCAAACCCAAACCGATTATAAAATGCGGAAAAATAAACAAATCATAAGCTAACACCCTATATGAAATTACCATAAATTCATTTAAACATCAAAAGTTATTATACAAGGAAACATACTAACACCTCCAAAAACTTGTCTAAACAGGTACAAGAGCTTCTAAGAGTACAATTTATAAAAGAAATAAGACACATTTCCCACCATAAGAAAGGAAAATTAAAATTTTCGGTGCACATCATCTTCTTCACCTATGAAACATCATTGAACCTATAACTAAACTATGCCAAGTGGCATATCAAGAGTAGTATCACTACAAACAACATGTACTGGTAAGCAGGGGCGGAGCTAGCAGTATGTCAGGGGGTTCATCCGAACCTCCTTCGGCGGAAAATATTACTATTTATACATGGTTAAAATTATTTTTTATGTATATACGCTAGATGTCGAACCCTCTTTCAATTAGTTCGTATGTTTACAACTTCATCAGATTTTGAACCCCCTTATTAAAAATTCTATCTCCGCCACTGCTGGTAAGCATCATTGATCGACCCGAACCTGCCGCATAATATAAAGTCAACATTTAGAAGGGAACATGCAATAAGAAAGTTACACCACCCTAAGTGTCTATCAACATGCTTTCATCATCCAAGGTATAATACCCATAAACTAGTACACTTTGATCCTAGCCTTCTACCTTATTCCGCTGCCAACTCTACCATTAAACATTCCACCATCTTGCCACTCTAAGCTTCCCAAGCCTACCCTTTATGTCCCCCTAAGGATTTTCAAGCCTACCTATTATGTCATCCTAAGGCTTCCCGAGCCTACACTTTATGCCCCCTATAATATCAAATCATAGCCTAATCCTTCTACCACATAGATATTCACAAATAGAAGGCCACCACTAGCCATCTCAACCAACATGCTATTCTCTCTCAATTTCTCATTCCAACTCCCTAGCCCCTTTGGAATAATACATGAAATCGGCGCCTAAAACCAACTTATTCATACCAAACTAAACCCAACACCATTCATAAAACCAAGTTTATCATGATAAATAACAAACACAGGTTAGAAAAAACTAAGAATTGAGTTCCCATAAACTCAATCAATAGTCAAAATAGTTTAGACAACTAAAGAATTGAGTCCCCATAAACTCTACCAAAAGGTGATACACACAATAATCATGAACAACATCAGCAAAACAAGCCATACCTGATTTATCACACCTTTCAAGTAACTTGGACCACTCAAGGATCCAACATTCAACAATCATATTATGAAAAAGTAAACCTGATTCACTCATGGAACCATAAACACATATTTTTCCCTCGTGGAACCAAACTCAGTCTGTTAGTATACCAATGTGGTACCCGAACCAACCATATATGGATATACTCGTACCAAGCATAGTATCCAAGACAATTGTTAATACATGTCAGGCGTGGTATCCAAGTCAACCATGAAGATATCATGTACTAGGCGTGGTACCCAAGCCATTCTTAGTTAGTGTACCAAAGTGGTACCTGAGCCAACCACATATGGATATCCTAATACCAGGCATGGTACATGAGCCAACCGTTAGTATATAACAAGTGTGGTATTCAAGTTAACCATGGGGATATTATGTACTAGGCATGGTACCCGAGCCAATCATCAAACACATACAATCATGCTCAATTACAAATATCATGAACAATAACACTCAAAACCACAAGTCATATAACTAGTTTATTGGATCATATTATCAATCTACAAAATATCATGCGATTGGAAATAGGTCTAAGCTACTCAATTAAAAAAACCTAACCTACGTGGGTGCAAAGCAACTGTTACAGAAATCTGATCATGAATCTTGACTCGTTTTATGAAACTTTAGTTTATTCTTGGTCTAAAATAATAGTATAATATAAAATCAATCACAAATGACCTAAATAGTTTCGAACTATATGCAAATCCCAAATTCTAGACCAAACTCATAATTTTTCCACCCAAACTAAGGTTTTCCCACCATTATTTCACCTAAAACTACCAATTCCACAATTACTTTAGTGAATTATGGTAAAAAAAATCCAGAATAACCATTGTTAAAAATATCCCAAGGGCTTACACCCTAAAATACTCATAAAGTTGCATTTTCCCATCTTAGAATGAATCCAAACCCTCTTTAAGGCCCACAAATATATTTTCTAAGACCTAGAAATCAAACTACAAAAGTAGGGGATCAAATTGCTCACATTTAAGAAGATTCTTGATGAAAAATTGATGATTTTTTCCCTATGTTAACTTTATACCTCCCACCATGATCAATCTAATGTTATTCTAAGGATTAAAGAATCAAACAAGTGTTAGATTGATGGAAGGACTTACCTTGAAGGAGGAAATCAATGGAAAACTGTATAAATTTCCTCTTCCTTTCCTTAGCCTTTTCTTGAACGAGTTTTTGGAATAAAATAATGTTTAGGTCTGAAAATTCCATTTACCTGCGTGTAGCCCATTGTAGCGGCCCCGCTATAGCAGCCTCAACTTTTCAGCATAGACAATCTCTGGTAAAACGATCATAACTTTTTGCTCCGGACACCAAATGATATATACAAACTTGGTAGCTTTGGAAATAAGACGCATAGACCTTTAAGTTGATAGATCATGAAACACATGATTCATTATAAGATGATAGATATGATCATTTGAAGTTGAACTTAGTTTGAATGTATGCCCAAAACTAAATCGGTAAGAGCACTTTCAACTTTCTTTGTGATAGGGGTATTGTACTACCTTAATTTATAACAAATGCACTCACATACCAAGGAATTAATCCTAACCCTATGAAGAATGAGACTTGTATACCTTTATGATATATAATTTTAGTAACGACCAAAATAAATCATTATAGTACTTCGTACCGGTCCCTTAGCCGACATTACAATCTGAGAAGTCCTTTTTGATTTATTAGTTAAATGCTATGATTGATTTAATAATACATTATTGGTAAGTCTATAATATGTTGTTAGCTATTTTTTAGGTCTAATCTTACAAATATCCTTATGTTTATTAAATTTATGTTGTGATGAGCTAATAAGTGTGATTATGATGGTTTCAAGATAGAAACAATAATAAAAGACCCAAAAGGTAAATTAGAACACAAAACAAGGTGTCCTGGACTAAAATGCAGCTAAAAAGAGGCTAAAAAGGAGTTTGTGGCATGAGGTGGCCTTCCCTGAGATGGGCTTTGTACTGCAATTATTCAGAAACTTAAGTTCAGAGACTTTGATTTTCTAATGAACCTAGAGACGGGCCTTGCACTATGCACCTCCCTTATATGTGATGGGCCTCATACCGTACACCCTTTATTAATGAAGTAAAGTTGAAGCAGAGTTCAGGATGGATTAGGATTCCGACCCTACTACTATAAATATATTTCATGAAATTTTTAGGGTTCTGCATTACTATTATTGATACTTGTAGCATAGAAGATTGATAGTTCTTAATTTTTAGGATTTACTTATAGTTTTAGTAGATTATTATGGAATGAATAAAATCCTCTTGCAAGAGATGCATTAATCAAAAATTTCATTTACTTTCTTCTTAGTTAATATTCTTTAGTAGTTTAACTTATACTCCCTCCGTTTCACAAAGAATGACCTGGTTTGACTTGGCACGGATTTTAATATTAAGGAAAGACTTTTGCCATATCATCACAAATATATATAAACTACCGATTATGCCTTTCAGTGAACAACAACAATTTTTAAATGAACTTGTGAAAAGAAGAGAAAGTGAAGGGATACGTGTTAATACCAAAAAGAAAGTTCAAATATACACTTATGACATGTCTAGCATGCTCTCTCATTTGCATTAAACGTGTGTCCATTTTTAATTTTCTTTAAGTTTCTTTTATATTCTTCTTTATTTTTAAAAAGATTACTCATGATTTCCTAGTCTACATAGCCTCCAACAATGATTAAAGATTTTGGAGGGTAAATTTTTGTTTCCCTCCATGGAGCCAAATAATTTTTCTAAATATTTTAAATTTATTGATAATAAGGTTATGTATTTATAGTGATGTTGAGATTTTTTACCCTTTCTTACATAATTTCAATGTTGTATTGTCTATTTTAATCTTCATCTCTGTTTTAATCTCCTACTATATGTTGTACATACAAAAACAATGAACTCACAATTAAATCCAATTACAGTAAATTCAAGACTAAACTGCAAGGATCATCAAGCTATTGGTGAATGGCTTTTGAAAGAAAGCAAAGCAGGGCATCTCCGTTATGGGTCTGTAAAGAAAGTTGCAGAGTTATTTCACACTTCAGAAGTACGATCAAACGAATTTGGAGACAAACAAGATTATCTATTGATAATGGAACTACATTAAATCTTTCACCGAGACTTGTTGGTACAGTTGGGAGAAAACAAATTCAAATCGATATTAATCGAATAAAAGAAATTCCTCTTTATCGTCTAATAAATATTTGATCTTTAGCATGTGCGGTCGACGTGTCAACATCAACTCTTTTTTGACGTATCAAAGAAGGTGCTATAAGAGCGCACACAAATGCTATAAAGCCTCATCTAACAGAGAATAATAAAAAGGTAAGGGTTCAATTCTGTTTATCAATGCTTGATCCGGATACTCTTCATTCAAATCCAAAATTTTCAGATATGTTCAATTATGTTCACATAGATGAAAAATGGGTTTTTCTATCTAAGAAATATGAACGGTACTATCTCCTCCCAGAAGAACTAGAGTCTAATCCATATAGATCATGTAAAAGTAAGAACTTCATCACCAAAATTATGTTCATGGCTGTTGTCGCACGTCCTAGATTTGAACAAAATGGAGTTGAATTGTTCTCGGGAAAAATAGGGATCTTTCCTTTTGTGGTCAAGGAGGCAGCCAATCGGAATAGCAAAAATCGAGTTGCGGGAACTTTGGAAACAAAACCTATTTTATTTGTGACTAAAGATATCACAAGGGCTTGCTTGATCGAAAAAGTTCTTCCACAATTAGGTCAAAATGGCTAATTTCAGAGTCAAGTACTCCCATTTTCATCCAACAAGATAAAGCAAGACCTCATGGTGATATAAACGATATGGAATTTAATGAAGTTGCTCGAGAAGGTGGATTTGATAGCAGACTTTCCTTTCAGCCTCCTAATAGCACGGATTTAAATGTTTTAGATCTTGGATTCTTTAGAGCCATTCAATCTCTTCAATATCAAAAGGCTCATTTAACCATTGATGAGTTGATAAATGCAGTTGAAACATCTTTTAATGAAATTAAAGGGGAGCGAATCAATCACGTGTTTCTAACTTTGCAATCTTGCATGATTGAAGTGATGAAAGCTAAAGGATGGAACAGCTATAAAGTGCCACACATGATGAAAGAAATATTAGAACGAGAAGGAAATCTTCCGATTCAACTTTCTTGTGATATATGACATTGTCAATGAAGCTAATGTTTTGCTTCAAGTGTGATATGAAATATATGCATGTCAATCATAATAGGAGTACAATCTGTTTGTGAATATTTCTATATTTTGTAGCTTGGGGCATCTTATATTTTTGGTGCGACCTCTTTTATGGTATAAGATCATATATGTAGATGATCTTTTTTTTGTATAAGCTCCTACATGGCTGGCCTTTTTTATTTTATTTTATGTAAATTTCTACATCTAAAATTAATGTAGTTTTATCTCTCAATTGAAGAGATTAATGTACATAAAGAAATTATGCATATTATGAGTGTTTTTAAATTTGATGGTTTCAACTAAGCCTTTTGATAATTCAATAGTGATATGCACTTCAATATTCCTATGATGGTTTTAATAAGAAAATTTATTTGTTGAAAAATTATGAATTGGTACTATCCTAAGTATTGCACTAGAAAAAAAAAGACAAAAAATTAGGAAAGAATAAAATAGAAAGAAGAAGTTAAAAGTGACAAAGTTAACACAATTTAATTGGTTGTACTTTTAAATGATTGCCATATTTTCCATCCAATAAAAAATGTTAATCTGATATGTTTCTATATCAGTGGGTCCATGCTTAGTGAATTTTTAAATTGATGGTAAGGTTATTATTGGAATCATAAAATTTAGGTGTTGCCATAAAAGAAAATGGGTCATTTATTTTGAAACAGACTAAAAAGGAAAGGAGGTCATTCTTTTTGAAACGGAGGGAGTAGAAGTTATTGTTATCGCTAGTTATGAGTAGATAACCTCATAACTAGGGTTATGGAACTTAGAGTAGGGATGATGATAATATATTCTTTAAAATAATATCTTCTCGTGAAGGGTGATCATTGTGTATTAAGATTCTTTTGTAAAGATTATTTTTTTAATAGTTGCAAGCATTAAAAAATAGCCCAAATTTCGACTTACTTGAGATGAGGTGAATGGATTATTAATAAGGATTTGGTGCTACAAACTACTATCTCATATCTTGAGCTCAAGAGAGCATATATAACCCGAGGCTTTTGATGAATAAACATATTAATTCGACACCCAAGTACCAACAAGAACTTAGGGTGATATTCTCTTAATTAGGTCAAGAGGATTTAGGAAACTTATAGATTGGTTAGTTTTATACAATAAACATACATAAATTATGTTGATATTAAATATTTGTTTGAGTTCAAATATCTAAAAATATAACCCTAGTTCATCTTTATTATCTATTAAAATCCAAGTAGTTAAAGTTAGTAATTTCTCATAATAGACCCTCAATTTCCAATAAAAGTGAAAAATTAAAACTTCAATAGCAAGTTATAAAGATCTCCAACAATGTTCCCTATGGGATTCGACCTCAACCTAGTTGGGTTACTGTATTTTGCAATCGACCGCTTAAATCCCTTAAAAATATGTAGTTTGGGTGACATCAGGGATGAGCTAAAAAGAAATGTAACAAGTACACAAAGAATGAACCAACAACTATTGGCAGAAAAAAATACAATTGCTACAATAAGGGATAATTTGGTCACCTGATCGTTGGTTTGGTTTTTGTGTTAGTTTCCATAATTAGGAGATTTTGATACTTAAACAATTGACTTTGGGCATAAATTCATATAGAGGTCCTAAAATGTGATTCTAACATTACCGTAAGCTCTGTAATGCCAGGTTTGATCTACAAGGACCTTCCTATAAATCATGAGGCTTCAAGGCTCATTTCAAGTATCCTTATGACTTAAGCTTAAAATAGAGGTTGAGGGTGAGACATATTTTTTCCAGATGATTTCAGTTGGTTGTCACCTCCGTTGAGTTTGGAATGCCGAATTTGGTAGGGTTAGAAAGTTCGTTTGCATGCACAGAGTTTTGAATGAATCTCAAGTACCCCATCGAGGATTTTGAAATTTGGGGAACCAGTAGATATACATTAGCTAGTGCAGCCTCCATTTAACCTTCACATTTGCACACCTTAGGTTGCATTTGTGGTGATCATTGGTTTTGTTCTCCACGTTCCTAAGCCCAATGTTACATTCGCGGAGGCTTGATTGGTTGGCCATCGCGTTTGCAGGCCTTGCACCACGATCGTGAGCTAGGAGCATCATTCATAAAGCCTTAGGGTCCTGATATATCACGATCATGGATTGGTTCCCGCATTCAAGGAGGTCATTTAACTGGTCTTTTAAAAAAAACAGTCACAATTTTTGCATCGCATTTTCAAAGTTCAATTTTGGGAATTCTAGACCTCTAATTTGGTTGATATTCATTATTGTGTGTTAGGATTTTGCGTGAAGTTGTAGTGGGATTGTAGGAGATGCATAGAAATCTCATTTCTTACATGGCAATGATCGGAGTCTACTCCGATGAGCAAAGCACTAGAATTATGATTTTGGAGCGCGTGTGGTCTACATTGAGGTAGGTGTTGCGCCCAAATGTACACGCAAGTGTACGTGGTCGCTCAAGTAATATAGTGACTCTTTCGAGCTAGATTATCGAACCTTGTAACTAAAATAAATTCACTTGTGTGACAAAAAGTTGCAGGAGTTTTTTTAAATTACTAATATTAAAACACTTGCAATTATTAACTAATTAACAAATGATTCAGTTGCAAACAAGGATTTCACAATTTGAGAGAAGGTCCAGGGTTGTAGCATGCACTGATTTCAAGCATAATAAAGATTATTCCAGTATTCGACATGTTATCCTTGTTATTGATTCACAAGGTTGAATTTATGAACATGGTCTCCCGACCTCTAATTGCCTACCACTATTGACAACCTAACTATATCGTTGAGCGGGGATAGGCATGAATAAATCGTGGAGCATTATGTTATCATCTTGTCTATTAACCAAACGAGGCATATAGGTATATTTCTATCCTATAGGTGAAACATCCTAAGTTTGTACACTAGAATGAACTCGTTCCTCACATTCCTTGGTCTATCCCTCCATTCATCTTCTGAGTTCAAGAGTGGACAAAGAGTTTATTTTAATATTGATCAGGCATAAAAATAGTAAAAACTAGAATGTAAGAATAACTCATGAGAACATCCGTCTCATGCTAGAGATAAACACTATTATACCATCAATCGTAGATACAACCCTAGAATAAGGGAATTTAGCAACTCATAGTATGAATCATTATATAATAATGTTCAAAGATCATTCAAGCGTTTACCAAAATGAAAGAGTAGAAGAAAAGCCCTAGCGTTCGTCACAAAAATTGCCCAAATCGTGTTCTCCTCTTTTAAAAACTGAATAATTAATAAAATAATACAGCTGGACTTTTTATAGGGTAGAATAAAACACGTGACCAAATCCTGGAGCCCAGGTTCGTGACGCGGACATGTTCCCTCGCTTCACATTTTTAAAACTTCATTCCTCCACGACGCGTAGTTAGCGCACACTCCAATGGTTTGTGCACTTGGTTTGCCACATTCCAGCTTCCAACTTCGCGACGCGGAGATGCTATTCTTTAGTACATTTTCCATCTTTTTGGCCATTTCTCCTTCACAAATTCAAACTACAGAATTAGCTCTCGAACTGAGCTAAATATATGGGATAAATTGGTTATTAGGCATATAAATACGCCTAAGATCACCACCCCACACTTAAAGCTTTGTTCGTCCTCAAACAATTCCCTACTTTCATGATACAGCGACTCTACTACACTCCACACTAAGGGTATTAAAGCTTAGGACACACCGACCACATAAACTTCACACAACACATGGTATTGCAGTGCAATCACAAGGATGACTTGTTCAAAACCTTCTAGCCTCGAGAATTGACTCTACAACACAACAAACTCATGCATATTATGTCACAATCCGAGCCTACACCCTGGACGTGGCCGGCACTCGAAGACCATTGTTGGTCCCCAAGCGAACCCTCATCCTGGCTTACTACAAGCGGAAAACTGATTCAAGCATACAAAGCTTAAAAACTGAAATAAAAGTTCATAAAACTTAAATTCAAACTTTAACTCTGAATAATAAAATATATTCAACTCGCCATAAAATAGGCAACTTAAGTCTTTAAAACATTTAACAAAATAAATGAATAATACAGACTTCTCAACTATACTGACTATCTATGAAGCCTCTAACTGATAAAGATAGAAGTCGGGACAAGACCCACGACATCCTGACTAAACTGAAAAGTAAATGAAATTCTTCGGAAACAAGGAGGCTCACCATAACTAACTCGAACTCCCGGATGTATCAACAAATCTTCTGTTGATGATCCTGAATACTTGTGTTTGCATCATGAAAAGATGCAGGCCAAATGGTTTAGTACGTGGAATGTACGAGCATGCAAGGGGAATTCTAAAGCATAAACATAAGCTTGAACTTTGATAAGAAGGAAACATAGGCTTGAAAGAATCTGAAAGAAACTGAAGAACTTACCTGGCTCAACTCAACTCAACATAACTGAACTCATTTCAATATAAAGCAGTTTAAAAACAAGTGCAATATAAAGAAAAGTTGTTTAAAACATGATGTTAACTCATAATCATAATATCATAAAAGACATACCATGCTCCCTCTCAAAGTCTACTTGTGCAATGCATGAATGAAGTCTCATACCCTCATTCATACTAAGCAGAACCCCTTGAGGAACCATGCAAATACTACTGTGGGAGTTTCTCTAACCGACAACCATCACTTAAGAGCTATAGTGAATACATCACTTTACCTCACACTGCCAATGACCATCCTATACCTTGCCGAGGGTATAGGAAGCTAACTCACTAAGTGGATCCACTAGCTTAACTTAAGTGATCATCTAAAAAGTATGATCCTTTAATACCCATGACGGCTTATGGTTTATGGAGATGTGAGTTAATATGAACTCGCATCCCCATATCGGTGCTCAATACTACTCCCAAAATAAATATACTTAGCTCATATGTTTTAAAATAAAAACAACTTCTTCTATGATTTGAGATTAGTGCTCAAAAACTTAGCTCAAAGACTATCTTGGAAATCTCAGTTTCCTCTCTTGCTTCATTTAGAAAGCGATTACTCTTTTCTGAAAACTAGCCCGAAGTCTCCTTGGAAATCTCAGTTTCTGTTCTTATTTAAATGTGAAAACATTTTAAAACTCCTTTGGGAATACATAGTCCCCATATATTTTTGAAGAAAGAACTTCAACTTTACTCTTTACTGAACTCAAAACTTAAGTCTTAAAACAAAGTTGAAACGTTTGTAAAAGACTTCTTAAAATGTGGTTCATGCCGAATGATGGACATGAACGACTCAATGCAAGGTTTTCAATAACCATAGATAGAACTCAATACTTGGAACTCAAGAACTTCAATGAT
>JAJOOS010019019.1:0-19400 GCA_029582725.1 Solanum chiquidenum
CAATGCACATAACATTTGTCACAACCATGTCTCAGAACAATGCAAATGACATGTTCACATAAATAATGAGGAGATGACCATTTTCATAACATTGCACAATTCACAACAACACAATCATGATACAACATCAACAATGATTCAACAAAACCATTCTCAACACATCACAAACAATTAATCACATTGCATTTCATTATCCCTTATTCATCATTAGAATTAATCAATGTGGACAAGTCAACCCATCACCAAGTCTCATTACCCCCAAACACATATTACAAGGAAATACACGAATTCCATACACTTAACAAGGGTTTAGAAATTCACTTGCCTTAATCAATCAAGAATTCACTCCGGAACTTGAGCCTTCCCCTTTCGTTGAACTTCCAACTCAAAGCAATCTATTCACATTAATAATCACAATAAGATTTCGAAACTAACAACACTCACATTATTATAGGTCTAGCCTAGACCCAAAAACTCACTCAAATTTATAATCAATTTCCTTATCTTGCTAACATGTCAACTTTCATATTTTCCAAATTTTAAGTCTGAGATTTAGTCTCAATATCTCAAAATAACATAATTTTAATGATCTTTATACATCATAATACACCCACTATTTTATTACATATCTCAATTATTACCAAAACTTGATTTATAATATGATGTTGTACTACGAAATTTCAACTACAAAAGAACAAGCATGTCCAGAACTAAACTATATCAAGAGCCGAAGTTATGAGAACTTATATACGAAACCGAAACTGTTGTACAACAATCCAATCCTATATATATCATTGCAATCATTACCTAATGATTAAATCCTTCATCTTTATAACTAATTAGTAATACCATAAGAGCACCACGTTACAGCAATTCAGATTTTCCAATTTGAAATCATTTTCTTTCTTTCCTAATACTAATCTAATTGCCAAGATACTATTAATTAATCATCGCCGACTTCCAGCCATTACTCCGTATCACGCCACTTTTCATTTAATTTGACTAATATTAATTAACAATAATGTCATGAAATTATAGCATACCGTAATAATGTAATGGTATCCATCATTCACAAGAAATTGGATATAGAATTGAGAATTTAGATAAGCTTGTACCTGAAATTACTTGCCGTAATGAGACTTTAGGTTTTCCATCCATGGCTGCTCTTGCTAATTCTTTTTTTTTCCTCTGTGTATCTCAAGTTTCTACAGTTAGGGCTTTTGGCCCTTATTTCTTTTATTCATTTATTTATTTATATATTACAATTATTTTCTTTTTCCATTATTATTAGCAACAAAATGCTTCTTTATTAAATCTGAAAATCGTGTCTCTTATTCTTATAAGCCATAAATTATTTATAAAAGCTACCAAAAAGGGTTAATATAAAAATAATGGTTAAAATCATAAAACGACTAAGAGGGTCGTTACAATCAATCTATTCAAAATATAACAACTTCAAAAAATTGAAATTCAAATTTCATCTCCTCCATCGATCATAAATTGTAGCAAATTCAAAGTATTCGGTCAAAGTGGTTGATACAAGATTTTCATCTCCTCCATCTATCAGAAATCGTAACAGATCCATAATATTCGATCAAAGTGGTTGATACAAGATTTTCATCTCCTCCATCTATCAGAAATCGTATCAAATCCAAAATATTCTATCAAAGTGGCTTATACAAGATGAATATATCGATTTTGTTAAGACATTCAGAAATTTGTGTAGCGAGGTGAGTCATGAAGGATACAAAAGTGATGGAATTGTTGTTGAAAAAATGATTTTATTTGTAAATGTTCAAGTTCATCGAAGATCCTTTCAATTGATTCAAGATTGTCGAATATTTTGAGATTCAAAATTCTTCTCCCAGTTCATCGAAGATCCTTTCAATTTTGATTCAAAACTATTGAAAAAATTTAGATTCAAACCTTCTTCTCTTAGTTCATTGAAGATACTTTCATTTTTTATTTAAAATTATCGAAAATTTTGAGAAGATACATCATGAATATCTTCTCTAGTCTTGTTACTATCATCATTAGGGGTTTGAAGAAGTTTTAAGTATTGTAATCCTATTTGATACATCAAAGTAAAGGTTGTCCATAAGGTTTTTCTTTTAGATCGATACATTATTGTGTGGTAGTGATTAAATATCAGATACATGTAGTTACTTCGATTTTTTATTTGTGTTTTCGAGATGACTATATCAACCGTGATACATTAGTATTTATGTATCTTGTATAAATTGATAAGTATTGTATTCCTATTAATTAGATTCATTAAATAAGTAAATTTTACACGTAAAGTGTTTGCTTAGAGTTCGACGCATTACTGTGTGATAATTATTATATATCAGATACATGTAGAATTAATTTAAATTATTGTAAATCATGATACATTACTATTTTTGTTGCTTGTTGTGTTTGTGAAATACTATACATAGATGATACATTATACATGTTTAATTTGTTGTAAACGCATCAAAATGTTCAAGAATGAGGGTATGTATCAGATTATATTTATATTTTGTATCTGATATTAAGTATAAGTTATGTGTCTGATTGTGTGTGATTGATACATAGAAATAATTATTTTATGAAATGTATAGCTAATCTCTTTAATGTTAACAAGTTGTTGCATCATTTGAGTATCTTTATTCAATCTATGATTCTGGAAGAAGATACATTGTTTGCCTTGAAAGATAAATATGCAATTGTGGAAGATTTCAAGTTGATAAGATACATTTTTTTTAATATAATGTATCATTTTGTAATTGATAATAATGTATCTGATACAGTAAGTTTGTGAAAGAAGGGTGTATGTAAGCTGAAATAAAATGTATCTATAAAGGTATCACAATAAATAAGAATTACGTTATTAATTAGATATATGAACAAACACAATCCATTAAAGCAATTTGATTATGAAAAACACATGAAAACAGAGGAAAATATTAGGCTGTATTAAACTTTGGAAAATTTGAAACTAATATTATATGAGACAATGAGAAGATTAAATAATAATAATAATAATAATAATACAAGAATCCTAATTGATTTCAATAAAGGATTAGTTGTTAGAGTCCATAACCAACTCAAATTATGGAAAATTTATAAATATTATACTAATTATTATCAAATAATAACTACTATTATTACTTCTTTTATTCTAATTTACGTTGTAGTGTTCAAATTTGGAAGTTCACTTATTTTATTTTATTATAAATTTTGGAGTATTTTTAAAAATAGGTAAAAGACTCATAAATATCTTCTTCTTTTTAACTTTTTTTGTGTAGAAATATCCTTAATCTACATGAAAGAGATCGATTTTAAATTTCAAACGTGAATGAGAAAATAATTGGATTGTGTGACTAAAAATAGGGAGAGATTTGTGGAGTGAAATAAGGAAGGGATAAACGTTGGTTTTGGGAGCTAGGATTTATGTATCCAGTGTTTGGGGGTTTGGGAGTAAAATAAGGGATTTTGGAAAATTTTAGAACTGGTAGGGAATAATGAGAATTATGAAGAAAAAAAAAGAGGTATGCGTATAGGTATTTTATCCTAAATTTTATTTTTAGTATCAAATTTACCTAGAAAAATAAAATAGAGTAAAAAAATTAGAGGCAGTGCAAAACCATGCGAAGAAGGTCAATGTAGAGCGGATTGAAAATAAAAAAAATTGTTATGCAAGATGAAACTAAATAAGATGAATTAAAATTTTTACGAATTAAACTCAACCCACTCCGGCCCACATCGTACCGCCCATTGCCATCCTTGCGTAGAAGTAAAAGCAAAGAAGTCACTAATTGTTCCTCACATGGGAATGCGATGGACTGCAATTAGTAGGTAACCGACCGGAGATTTTGATTGTATAATGCTTGTCCAAGGACCATAGAAAACGTTTTTCAAATAAGCTTGCTTTTAAAACAATATACTACTTTCCGCTTTAATTTATGTGATATTATTTAACTTGACACAAAAAAAATTTAAAAAAAAAATTGAAAGAAAAATCAATATATTTTGATCACTTAAAAAATAAATTTAAAAAAATGACTTTTTTCAAATCTTTCGTGTATAAAAATAAAAATTTCTTATAAAAATGATATAAAATTAAAAAATTAAAATTATAAGCGACCTGAAAAACCAATCATCTCATGCCATGCTTGAGCATCTAAACTCGTGTAACTTTTTATCAGCGGTTTTGGAAGTCAAATATCTAAACTCCAAACGCTGGTACAATTACTTTTAATGTTCTTTTTTTTTAACGTGTACGTGTCCGTTTGAATTAACTAATTTTTAGGTGTTTTTGATTTTTAAGTATTTCTCTCGTTCATTTTTAATTGTCATGTTGCAGTTTTTGAAAGTTAATTTAACTAAATTTCAAAGTTAAATTAGATTATATTAATTCGATATTTTAACCAAAAAAATTTAGATATATTAAAAAACTATACGAAAAGTACTATAAATTGCAATTTTTGCATATCAATATGATAAAAAAATATATCGTAAAATGTTAGTCAAAATTCTTATAGTTTTACTCTAAAAAAGAAAATCATGACAATTAAAAATGAATAAAGGGAGTAATTTTTTTTTTAGTTTTGAAGGTGTTTGAAAGGGTTATAAAGTGTTTTTAATATCCATTTTTAGGCCAATTTTTTTTTTGAAATAAGTCAAAAGTACGATATCGTCTACTTATAACTTTTAACTTTTGACTTATAAATGACTTTTTATATGCCTATCCAAACAAGCCCTACATATGATCAACCGTCCACTTGCTTTATGTCACAAGAAAGATCATTAATCGTATGTCAAAAGGGAACAAAATAAATTATACATATATAGACGCACTTACCTTATAAAGCTTTCTCCATTAATATTAAAAAATATATTTGGTTTATCTGAATTCGAGTCGAATTATCCAGATTAAATAAGTTAAATCTTGATATTGATAACTAAGATGTAGATAATATCTTTTTAAGAAACATATGTTGACGGTTAAAGTAAATATTTCTATTTATAAATTCTTATAATATAATAATCTCAATTTTGTACTAGCTAGTTAGTAGATGGTAAAATAATTTCAATACATTGATATTTTAAAAAAAAAATCAAGTTTATTTTGAAATGAGAAATTATTTAATCCACTCTTTACAAGAAATTAATCAATTCTAGAAAATTCTATAAGACTCCATTTATCATTTATTAAATTATCTAAGTCGTCATCAAATTGAAATTCAACATTGAAGTTGAATTTTTTATGATAAAAAGTTAATTTTGTAATAATAAATTAATCAAGGAGGTGTAGAAACAAACTTAAACACCACGATTGGTGACCACTCCAGTGACGTGTGGAACTTATGAAGTCTCTTACCAAAGACTTTATAATGCGTGTTTAATACGATAGACTTTTTTGCTCAAATTGATTGTACATTATTCACCCTAAAATTATACGTCCAATAGTTGTCTATCAATGTTTTCTTAAGTCAACTTTATTAATAAATGACAAGATTAATTAATTATTTTATTAAGGATATAATAGATAAAATATAATAATTTATACATAAATTTTATAAAATGACAAATATTGTGGTCCAACTATTTATAGAAAAGGATGACATATAAAATGGGATAGAGGGAGTAATATATAGTAGGGGTAATATTACGATATTATCCTTTGATTTTATTAAATTTAATGTTTTGAGAAATGTGTTAGATGATAAATAGGGAGTATTTAATAGCAAGAGTAAAATAAACACAAAAGGTAAATTATGTACTCCCTCCATTCCATATTAATTTAATTTTTGAGGTGTTTCACACCCTTTAAGAAAAGTAGATTAAGACATAAATTGAACATAGGTTTCTATTTTTATCCTTATTAATTATTGTCAAATTTATGATTAAAATAACTAAATATTAATTAATCACTAATTACAATACTAACTAATGAAGGGTAAAATTGGAAGAACACTCTAACAGTAATCTTGAAAACTGAACAAGTAATGCCTCAAAAATTAAATTAATATGAAATAGATGGAATATTGATTTTCTAAATTGGACAAATATTATTAAACAATGTAACTATTTTTAATATAGCGAATAACTATTATTGGACGGAGGAGGAAATATAAAGTGCAAATATTAAACATCTTTCGCACAATATTCAACTTTGCACTGATATTTAGGTGGGGGTATAGCATTTTTCTTTTACTTATTAATGTACTCAAACACTTGTTTGATTTTCCTAATTTTATCATAAATCATTCAGTAATAGATGTTTTTCCAAAATATATTGTTTGCTTACCAAAAAATATTTTCTTAACCCAAAATATAAAATATATATTTTTTGAAAAAATATTTGTTTATTAGGATGTTGAAGTTGTTTCGAGGAAAGTATGGTATGAATAAAATAATCAACATTGACGTCCAACGACTCCCACCTAAATCATCACATTATTCTTTTCTTCTAAAGTCATCCTTCCCTCTTTCTATAAATATTTACTTACAATACATTACTTTTGGAGAAATCAAAAACACAAAACGAAAACATGGCAAAGCTAAACTCAATTTTATTGTATTGCTCTATTGCTATTGTCATATTATCATCAATTCCACTAGCTCATTGCAATATTGCTCAAGGCCCTAAAGCAGTTGAAAATTGGTTCCAAAAACTTTCACATGCAAAACCAAAAATAACCAAACTTCATTTCTATTTTCACGATATAGTTGCTGGTAAAAATCAAACGGCAATACCAATTGCCCAGGCCAATTCTACGTCTCATTCGCCTACGGCGTTTGGCATGCTAGCAATATTAGACGATCGATTGACAACGGGACCAGAAATTAATTCAACGACTATTGGTCGAGCTCAAGGAATTGTTGGTGCAGCTTCTCTTGAAGAATTTAGTTTGTTGATGAGTTTGAATTTTGTGTTTACTCATGGGAAATATAATGGTAGTACACTTAGTCTCCTTGGACGTAACACTGTTTTGAATGAATATCGAGAGATGCCAATTGTTGGTGGTTCTGGTGTTTTCAGGCTAGCTCGTGGTGTTGCAACCGCGAAAACACACACTTTAAGTAAGAATGGTGATGCTATTGTTGAGTATAATGTTGTAGTTTTGCATTATTATTGAGTTATGATTATATGTTGAGACAACGGAATTGCTAATTTTATTTTGATTTTTTTTCCTCATATGTACGTTCTTTTTTCGTTTTCCCATTCTAATGTTCGTGTAATTTGATAGCAATGTTGAGTTGAAAAGTTTCATGATCATGCGAGAAACAAATATAGTTGTGACAACAATTTGTATTTTTTTTGGTCAAGTTAATCGGTCAGTAATGTCACTTTTTTATATATATAATTGAAAATAACTTAATTTTAAAATAGACCTTTTATCATTAATAAAATAATCTACCATCACACAAATGTCTAAAGTTTATTTCAGATTACAAATTTCACAAGTCTTTATTTAAAAAAAAAAAACTTGATGATATCACATAAATTAAGATGAAGAAAGTATTATTTCCTGAGATAGTATTAATAGTCATCAAATATAACTTCTTAGAACCTTCAACGATAATTTTTGCGCACCTAATTGTCAAATGTTTTAAAAGTAAAAAATCGAACTCGAAAAGGTGATTCTACTTTTGCAAAAGTCTTCTCATAATGTTCATATTTTAGTATACACACTTTCTTTATGGCCAAGTATTATAATGAGTCTCACATTGAAAGACATGAAGTCTACATATTATAAAGTAAAGCATCATATACAGTGCGTTAGGTTGTTACAGACAATATTGCTATAATAATCTCGTACAGCTGCAACAACTCACTACATATTCCTCCGCTTCAATTTGATTGTCTAGTTTTAATTTGTCATAAATTTTAAAAATACTTTTTTTAAATTTTTTTTTTCCTTAGACTAAAAGATACATAGAATGTACTAAAATATTTGTAACCGTGTAACTTAGACATGTCAGGTAGATAGTTACAATTAAAAAGTAACTAAAAAATAAACAAATTAATTGAAAATAAGGAATATATCAACATTCACGATGAACTAATTAAACATGTTAATTATTTACATAACTTCCTGGTTTATTCTAGGAATAAAAAAGTATTCCTAATTTCTACAATGACTTTTGACTTCATAATTTCCACAAATAGGTACGCCTATTCCTCATGAAGTTCTAGAACTCATTGACTAACTACTCACTAAGGGGCATATTTTCAGATTTGCATATATTCTATACGTATATTTTTATTTAACTAAAATTATATAAAAATATTATAAATTGTAATTTTTCTCATATAAAAAATAAAAAAATATATATTTTGAAAAACATAAAGAAGACTTGAACCCGAGACTTATGATTAGAGGGAAAAATTTATTCGGGAGATAAAAAAAGTAGTCCTACTTTCTCGTAGGGTTAATATTGTCAATTGACTTCTGCTAGAAAAAGTTAAGAGTACTTTTTTGATTTAACATGCTTTGTGGAATAATCTTTTATAATTGCATAACGTGGCCTGGGTGAGCAGTAGAATAACTTTGACTTCATAAATAACAAAAAGAGGGACACCTACATATACCTCATGAGGTTAATGTTGGATCTAGAACTCCATTGACCAAGTTCTAGGGGATTAGTTGGTCATATAATTTCATTTTGAGTTTAACTTCTATGCTTTAATAGTGTTAAAAATATTTATATAATCAGATTACGTATTATTATTATTATTATTATTATTATTATTATTATCATTATATAATCACAGTTAAATTTATTACTATGATAATTATTGATTAGTAATTTAGTAAATCAATAGAGAGTATTGTTTTAATTTATATGAAGGTGTTTAACTCAACATCAAAGTGATTGCATGATTTCTTATTCTTTGGTATGTCTTTTTTTTTGTTGCTTCATTTTTATTCAAAGTGATTGCATGATTTCTTATTCTTTGGTATGTCTTTTTTTTTGTTGCTTCATTTTTATTTAGTGTCATGATATTTTGTTGTTATTTGTTTTTCTTCTTATAACCCTTCTATGAATAACAATTCTTTTTAAGTTGAGGATCTATCGAAATTATTTTTCTTTTTTGCAAAAATAGGGATATAATATGCATACGTATATCTCTATATTCTTTAAACTCCACGTGTGAAAAGGATACATTGTTGTTATTTGACTGGACAAAGAGATTATAAGAATAAAAAATAACTTTTTGAAATTTATAGTATAAAATAATTTATTTATTTTTTGGAACCGATTATAAAGAAAGTGTCCCACAAAATTGAGACTTGAAATATGTTCGGAATGGAGGAAACTATTTTTAAATCGTTGTCACGGGATCTTTACATTGTTGATATATATATATATATATATATATATTCTTTTTCTTTTCACTCTTTAAGAGGTTTCTTGCAATTGCTTAAACAGTTACTCAAGGTTTGACATGAGAAGATTATGACATTTGGCTCGTTAGTATTGGTATGGGGTATTTGAGACATATAAGTTTTATAATAGGGGAAGACACAAATTTTCTTTTGAATCTGTTTGTTACACGTTTAAATTATCATGATAATCTATTATACACTGTTACTATTTAAAAGTAAATTTCAACAGTCAACTCTGAAGTTCCATTACAATATTGTAACATCCAAAATATCATATTTCAGGGTGAAGAAATACTTCTTCCAAGAAAGTAAAACGATAATTCAATAAAGAAAACATACTCTCTCTGATCATCTTTTGTAATGTGTTTTCCTTTTTAATTAGTATATCTTTAATAATTTGAATTATTTGAAATTCATGATCTTCACATACGTAACTCACTTTATATATATTAGTTTCTCTGCATATGCCGAGTTAGAAAGTACATATTATCATAAAATAGTATTGATAATATTTAAACAAAGTTTTGGATAACTAATTATTTTACACGAAAGAATAATATAATAGTACATTCTTCTGTGAATTTTAAATGTTGATAGTCATATCATCACTTATTCACCCGAACCAATGGATACGATAAATGAAAGTTTAATTAGATATATATAATTGTAACGATCCGTTAGATCGTTTTGAAAACTAGAGCTATTTTGACTTTTTTCGTAAAATTTAAATGGGAACTTTGAAATATTTGGTAACTACGAGTATCTAGTTGATGAAAATTTTATTAAATAATTAATATAGTTAATAGTTAGTGGGCCAAGTCCATAATTCTTTTTTGAGCAACTTTCACATATAACAAACATAAAAATCATATTTGTATGTTATAACTATAGTTTGCATAATTGCGCTCCATAACAAATTTTATGTTTGCTATGGAGCTTTTGATTTGTATAATTCGCTAGATACATCCAATTTTATACAAATTGTTCAGTTTTGTATAAATTGATTGATACATTGTAATTTGTATAATAAGATATGTATTTGTATAATTATAAGTGTATAGAACGAAAATATATGTATTTGTATTGTATATACACTTTTCTCTCGCTTTATACAAACACAAACGCATTTTATACATTTTATACCGAAATGTATAAAATGACTAATTGTATACCGAAAATGGCTAATTGTTTACCGAATCAGATGGCAAAAAAATGGAATGTTTACTGCGAATTAAAAATAAAATAAACTATGACTATAACATTTAATTTGAATTAATAATTTGTTATTTCATACAATTTTCCCTTCTTTTAATACCCTTTTACATTTGGCCCATGTATTGAACTAAGTTAGTGGGTCTAATACCTTGACCTTCAGATAGAGAACAGAGAGAGGGGGAAGGGCGATGCCGCATGACAAAGTGAAAACGTCAGGTACAAGTTTGTATAGATTATCAATTTTGTATCCAAATTCTTGTTGAATGATGAATACCCTTACAGTGATATGGCATATTATAATTTAATAACATTATTTTGGTTTCTGTTGAATTTCCTTGCGATCATTAGATGTTAGGTGCACTATTTTATATCAATATTAGTAAATTAGGATATTTAGAGAGATTGGGGCTCAATCCTAGACTTGAAATTTAGCAAATATGATTCTTGAAATATAAACTATATCAAGATTAGGAGCTTGAATTGAATTATGAGTGAGTTTGTGTGTCTATGTTAGACATATAATAATATGAGTGTCTATGGGCTCAATTGCTTATGAATTATGCATAATTGATAGATTGGGAATGTTCGGAAGCTTTACGAAAGGGAAAGGCAAAATCTTGAGGATTTGTAACGCGTGTTTCGACATTCAAGGTATGTTAAGACTTCCAGACTTCATTGAAGGACGTTTTTTTCTAATTAAGGATTAAAAATGGAATAGACAATGGGTAAGGGCGAAAGATGGGGGTCTCGTACCAATGGCCTGATGAGCATTGGTACGAGTACCGGTATTATAAAGGAAAAGTTTATTACTATAGAATGCGGATTGAAATCCGAGAATGCCAAAGCATATGGGCATTAGCTGATATATTATTGACTTGATTTATTCTGTGTGATTGTGTTCTTTATTGAACCTGTATACTTGTGATAGCTGATGTGATTATATATCATATTGATATTTGATTGAGATGCATCATCATCCATTTTCATTGATATCACATTGTGCACATGCATTGACATGAGATTGCGTACAAGTTGGGCACGTGGAGATCGTCCGTGCTGGGGATGGTGAGATATTAAGATTATAATTTGGGCACATGGAGATCATCCGTGCGAAAATTATTAAATTTAATGATAGTGTGTTGAGATCGTCCGCACAGACACGTGGAGATAGCCCGTGTTGGTATATGAACCTCGTGAGTCCCCCATGGGTCATGAACTCTCGATGTAGTTCCGAGGAGTATCATGTATATACGGTTGAGAGAGTACTTGCCATCTGAAGCATATCATGTCATGGTGTCACATTGCATTGCATATCATTACATCATTTATTATTGTTGTTTATGTGCTTTATTGGTGGTTGTACATTACGTGAAGTTTGATTATCCTTATTTGATGAAACTTGACTGGTAAGTATAGTATAAACTAGTATAAGTAAAGGACTGATTTTCTTATATAAACTCCGATCACTACTTCTTTGTTGTCGGTCTATGAGATATACTGGGTACACGTGGTTTCGTACTCATATTACACTTGTTGCACTTTTTTGTGGTGCAGATTCGATTCCGAGTACGAGCACATCTCGTGGAGCTTTTTGAGTCTGAGCTTGGAGTATCTTGGAGTTGTGGTGAGCTGCTTGGCTATTCCGTGGCCCACACCTCCCTCTATCTTTAATTTATTCTGTTATTTTAGTATTCATATAGGATATCCCTTATGTTTGGATTTGTCATTTTAGTTCCAGACTTGCATCGTATTTTAGAAGCTCTTGTACTTATGACACCAAATTCTTGGGGTGGCATTTTAGCTTTCCGCATTTCGTATTTATGAAGAACTTAGTGTTGGAGATATTTACTTATTGTTTACCTTTTTACCTCACTATTTAGTTAAATTGGTAAAATTATGGAGTTGACTTACCTATTGGTTGGGAACATAGGTGCCATCGCGACATGTAAATTTGGATCGTGACAGTAATTTATAATATATTTCTTTTAGTTTGATTAGTTGTAAATATGTAACTAGAAGCGGACTACCATCTTTAAGAAGTTCTGATGTAGAAGAATACAAAAGCTTATTCCACATAATTTCATATAGTACTTCAAATTAAATATCATAATGCAGGACTATAACATTATACTCAACAATAGCATCCCCATTGGTCGTATTTATCCAATACGTCTTCGCCGTGGCAATTCCCTGAGCCAATCGAAAAACTCCAGAACCACCAACGATTGGCATCTCACGATACTGGTGAAATACAGGGTTCCGACCAAGTACACTCAACGTGCTCCCATTATACTTTCCAGTTGTGAACACAATGTTGTAGATCATGAGAAGGGCATCCTCATTTTGATCAGCTGAACCATAAATCCCTTGAGCTCGGCCCACTATTGTTGAATTGGGCTCTGGTCCAACTGTTAGTGGGTCGTCTATCATTGAAACAAACCCAAAGAAAGTTGGGGATTTGGCAGTCATGTTGGCCTGGGCTATTTGGACTGCAGTTGGATTTTTCCCACTAACTATGTCGTGAAAATAGAAACGAAACTTAGTTACCTTTTGCTTTGCATGAGGAAGCTTATCGAACCATTTTTCAACAGCTTTGGGTCCTAATACACCACCTTGAGCCATTGGCATAAGAATAAAGCAAAGTAATACAAGTAGGATTGTTTTTTCCATCTCTTTATTAATTTCTCCTTTGTGTTTTTTTTAGAAAGAATGATATATATAGAAGCTGTTACTTGAATATTTTCTACTTTATGGCAGCTAGGAATCATTTAAAATGGGAAAGGGGAATAAAAAAGGAAACGTAAAGAAGAATGCACATGCCTATCAATTACAGCAATAAGGCATGCACTGACACATCCACCAAATTGAAGTCTACAATATACTCTTATTTTTTACAACAAAAGAAAAAGACATAATACATAAACATGATTCTTAACTTGACGTCAAATGACAATTATGACCTTTAACTTTGGATATGCACAATTAGGCACTTAAACTTGTATAAAATTGAACAAATAGACACATCCGTCCTACATGACACCCTACATGGAACTTTTGTGTCTTACGTGGCGTCCTACATGTATTATGCCATGTAGGACATGTGTGTCTACTTATTCAATTTTATACAAGTTTAAGTGTCTATTTGTGCATAATCAAAATTGGAGGGCATAGTTATTTGCTGAAGTCAAGTTAAGGGTCATGTTTATGTATTATGTTTAAAAAAAACCTACATCATGAAATCAATACGTAGACTTAGCAATTGTTTTATTTTACTAAACATAGTCAATTAGCCATTGGCAGTCATGCAAACACACACACATTATCATAAAATATATAGTGTCGATGTTATTTAAGTAAAATTTTGAATAACTAATTTTACACAAAAAGAATAATCTTGTAGGTTCTTCTTTGACTGTTAAATATGGATAATAATATCATCACTTATTCGTTCGAACCTATGAGTAGGATAAATAAAAGTTTAATTAGACATATATAATTTATATATTTCTTTCAGTTTGATTAGTTGCAAATGTAACATGTTTTAAGTATCTCACCTACTACTTTTTTATAGACAATCTTATTGGTTTTACTCTTATAAGTTTTACAATCATATTTACTTTCTGTTTTAGTAGTATAGTTACAATCTTTCACTACAATTGTTACAAATTTGAAATTAGCTATAAATTGAGTAGCCATACCGATAGATATACTTAAGAAGTTCTCCCATATAATTCGATCTCAACCTAATTAGAATTGTTATTATTGTATATGAGGGTATAAATCAAAATTGAAGATGTATTTTAAACGTATCAGCAAGCATGTACACTACTTTCTTAACAAACTAGGAGAAACTTTGGTCTTGGAAATATGCAAGAAGCAGACTACCATCTTAAGAAACTAAAAACTTAGCCTCCACAATTTCATAACCATCTCAATTTATGATTTACTAATGTTGGGCTTCCAAATTAAATAATGGGAAAATTTTCTAAACAACAATATTTTAGCATTTAATAGGGGTCCTTGTCAACACTTTCAATATTTATTTAAAATGTCAATATTTTGGTTTGTTATAATGCTGATTGTATTTATTTAATTTGAAAGAATACAAACTTTTAATAACATAATGGAGAGAATCATGGGAGAAAATATTTCAAAAAAGGTAAAACTATTTCCCTTAGTTTTTTATCCTTACTTATTTGAACTTTTTTAAATATAATTTTATCTGAAATGTATTCGGATTAACTTCTTTAAATGTGATTTTGTGTATTCGGATGAACTTCATTAAATATGATTTTGTGCATTCGGAATTTCGGATGAACTTCTTTTTACTTACTGAGCATGATAAATACTCATTTCAATTGAAAAGTTAGACCATACAATTCAAAACCAGATTGTATACCGTTAGGACGAATACGAATTCAAATCTAAATACAAACTAGCTGGTATACAAAGTGAGTCAAATAAAATACAAAATCTATTTTACTAATGCAATTAGTATGAATACTTCTATAATGAATACGTAAATAAACTGTATTTTGGTTATTCAGAATTGAAAATGAATACAACATCAAATCTAAATATAAATTAACTATCTGGTACACAAAGTGATATTGAAAATACAAAATGAGCAAAATAAAATACAAAATTTGTTTTACTGATGCAATTAGGCTGAATACATATATAACATAAATAAACTGTATTTTGGTTATTTAGAATTAAGAATGAATATAAAATCAAATATAAATATAAAAGTTGATGGTATACCATTAAGACGAATACTAAATCAAATCTAAATACAAGGTATTTGATATACAAAGTGATATTGTAAATACAAAATAAGTAAAATAAAATAAAAACTTTGTTTTACCTATGCAATTAGGATGAATACCTAAATAATGAATACATAAATAAACTGTATTTTCGTTATTTAGAATTGAGAATGATGGCCTTCATCAGCCGCATTTGCAGAGAAAAAGTGTAGTGTGAGAATCCAATTCTGCAACAATGAAGTACAATCCAAGAGTTTCCTCATCTCGTCGTAAGAGCAGAAAGGCCCATTTCACTGCTCCATCAAGCGTTCGCAGGGTGTTGATGAGCGCACCCCTTTCATATGAGTTACGTACCAAGTACAACGTCAGATCTATCCCGATGAGAAAAGACGATGAAGTTCAAGTAGTAAGAGGAACCTACAAAGGCCGTGAAGGAAAAGTGAGGTTTTTTTTTTAAAACTTTTAATTGGTAGTAGGGTCAAACTAGGTAATTGAATTGAGAAATAAAGGATAGTAAATTAATTATATTAGGATACATTATATTTGTCAAAATAATGACATAATGACATATTTATAATTATTTTATAATGTAGATATTTTACCTAATTATGTTAGGGATTTTGACTACTTTACTAATTTACCCTTAAATAATTCATGCTATAGATGTCTAGCCTAAGGAGTGAATTGGATGTTGAGCCTCACATTGATGGGATGAGGATAGTTTGATTTTTGCATGTCTTAAACGATCCTCACCCTATAAGCTAACTTTTGAGTTGAATTAGATTGAAGATTCATAACAACTTTTCTATCAGACTTATTAAAATATGATATATTTTTTTATAAATGAGATGAGAAAGAAAGAAAAAAGGCAAATGACTTATGTTTACTACTGTATTCAAATAGGGCGAAATGTCGTAGTTGTTGACACCCAATTTTGGCCCTCCAATATATAAATTAATCATTGAGCTTCTCCCATTTCAAATGATTTTAAATTAATTAGTTTTTATAAGATTTCAAATATATATATATAATAAAGTGCAAGTTATTTTCGTCACTTTGTTTTATAATTTTTAAATAATACATATGTTTTACATAATTTTGTATATAATTAGTATATTTTACAATATTCGGAAATCAACTCAAAAAGATTTTATTTTTTTTAGTTGAATATTTTATTAAATTAGTTTACTTTAAGTTGGCATATTATTTTATTTTTTTGTTAGTTATTAGTTTATAATTAAATTAGTTATTTTATTTCGTTAAGATTAAGAAGCTCGTTAATTAATTATATTAATTCGTCTGATTTAAGTTTTAGTCGAATTTGCTAAATAAACTCAATTCGGCTAACTTCTCAACTTAAGTTGGTTAAGTCTATAACCCTATGGCCCTTTTATTAACTACAAATCTAAACCATTTGGAGACCAATTTTGGGCCTTTTGTTTACCTCTTTTCAGCAGCCCAATAACTCAATTCCCAGCCCACCAATTCAATACCAAACAGACCCATTACACACAATACATACAACATATCCAAACAACAATCCAACGTTCCAACATACGTACAATAATCCTTGTTTACATCCCAACTCTATTCAAATAAGGCAAAACGTCGCGGTGACTCAAAAATAATCGATCAAGTTAATTTTAAAAGAATTTTAAGAATAAACAAAATTTAAAGGAGTCGCCACCAAATTTTAGGAAAAAATAGGAAGCCATTTAAGTGATCTACGAAACCAAAATTCTAGGTAAGGGATTCTAGTTATTTCTAAGGGAAGGTGTTAGGCATCCTTCGAAATCCACAAATGTAGTTCCCGACTGAATTCAATTTTTCAAATTGAGGAGGAGATAAAAATAGTATACAAATATACAAATATGCAATATACACAAGTAATAAAATAAACAAGTAATATGAGAACGACCTAATATCGTCAACAATATACATAATAATGAATATAGTATTCGAACTTTATTCGAATGGATTCGATGAAAAGCGACTTCGGGGTACCTGTAAAAACACTTAGTAAAAGTGTTATTACTAAATATATATGAATAAAAATAAATGAATCAAATAATAACTTAAAAATAAAACTCCGTCTTATTAACATATGAGGCCTTGGAAATCGACGGTAATTTATTTATCGGTCAATTTTAACATATAAAAACTACAAACATAAACTAAATTTTCGTCTTTTAAAATGGGAAGACCTCCAAAACCGATGGAGAGATTTTCTCATTGGCCAAACTTCATATATATATATATATATTTGACATAAAATAAAATGAAACTAACTAAATGACCATATAAGATAAAATACAATCATCAAAATTATTAGGACCTAACAAAATAATAATAATAATAATAATAATAATAATAATAATAACAACAACAACAACCACCAAACTGTTAAAAACATAACAAAACAATAAAATTAAATAATGTTAATGTAGTAACGTAATTTCTGTAACTTCTTAGAACATGAATCAACCAATTTAATAAACCCATAACAATCACATATGAACAAAATTAGAAAGATGAGGTAAAAGAAAGAACAAATTCAAAGTCATGAACAAATGGAAAAATAAATAAATAAGACAACCTCATATATGTATCAACAACTCAACTTATATTTAATTAATAAAGTTATCTAAACACTTTGTATATATCACGTCATAATAAATAAAATAAAGAGCTATAAGCTAATGACTTAATATAATAATATGATCCACAAATAAAACAAATTAATAAAGAATAGGTAATACAGTAGCCAAAAACTGAACAAAAATAATGAAAACCTTGTTGAAAAACTCAAATAAATTACCAAATTGATCTAGCAACATTACGAGAACAAAACAGTGATTATAACAAAGGTAAACCAGTATCTAACTTAATGAGTTATATGAATTAAAATAATTACCTACACAGTGATGAGGAAAAGAAGGCAGAAATATACACTGAAAGCTCCGATTTGTGGAGATCTGATGGCGATGAAGGTTGGTGTGCGTTTCTTCGATGCAGCAAAGTCATATTTTATTCGTCGGAGCTTTAAAGCTCGTTGGGACAACAATGTTCCACCTGCAGAACAAGAGAAAAAAAATTGTAAAAGGGGAAAGAGGAAGGGGACTAAGCGCCATTTTTATTGGCTCCGGTTCATCGGAGTTTGAAACTCCTCACCGGAGCTGATGTTCATTCGCGGCGCCGCTGGCGTGAGCTCATTGCTCCGATGGTTCTAGATGGGTTTGTTGTTGTTATCGGATAAAAATGAAAAAGGGGTGTGGTGGAGTTGGGGTTTTGTGGGTTGGTTTGGAGGCTGTTTAATGGTTTGAGAGGTCGTTTGTGAGGGTTTTGGATGACTCGATGATTGTCCACTGTAGCGAGGTGGATGACTCGATGATTGTCCATTGTAGCGAGGTGGATGACTCGATGATTGTCTTGAAAGTGTCACTGCCTCAATGCTTTCACCTGTTCCTGTACTTGAAAATGAACAATTAGTAGACACAATGTCGCCTTAGCTAGCGACTTAGTCAAGAAACCTTGAGAAAAGATTCTTTGAAAGAAAATGTGTACAAAACGCCTGATCACTTTGACACATGTGAGCAACCAATGAATCAAATAATAACTTAAAAATAAAAATCCGTCTTATTAACATATGAGGCCTTGAAAATCGACGGTAGTTTATTCATCGGTCAATTTTAACATATAAAAACTACAAAATAAACTAAATTTTCGTCTTTTAAAATGGGAAGACCTCCAAAACCGATGGAGAGATTTTCTCATTGGCCAAACTTCATATATATATATATTTGACATAAAATAAAATGAAACTAACTAAATGACCATATAAGATAAAATACAACCATCAAAATTATTAGGACCTAACAAAATAATAATAATAATAATAATAATAATAATAATAATAACAACAACAACAACCACCAAACTGTTAAAAACATAACAAAACAATAAAATTAAATAATGTTAATGTAGTAACGTAATTTCTGTAACTTCTTAGAACATGAATCAACCAATTTAATAA
>JAJOOS010019020.1:0-18609 GCA_029582725.1 Solanum chiquidenum
TCCCCCCCCCCCCCCCTTTTTTTTTAAAATTAAATATATTAGCTAGCTATTTTTAAATAAATAAAATATTTTTTTTTAATAATTAGACTATAGCAAAAAGTAATTAAGAAAAAATATAATATTAAAATCATTTTTTTCTAATTTTATTTTATTTTTAAATTAGGAGAGTGTGCACATGTATTAAATACGGAGTGAATTTTAAAATAAAAATTTAGATATTCAAAAACTATATGAAAAGTACTACAAATTGCATTTTTTTTCCATATTAATATGATGGAAAAATATATCTTAAAACATTAGTCAAAATTCATATCGTTTGACTCTTAAATAAAATGATCACAACTAAAAAAGAACGAAGAGAATATTACTTAAGTATTTGTTTCGTGATTTAGTCAATCGGCCTACCGCGATAGGGCATTCAATGAGTCAACTATCCATTAGGTGAACCCTCTAAGCTAAATATCCTAAAAACATAGATGAGGATAGGAGAGAAGTGATTTTTTAAGAAATTTTTATTTTTAATATATACTTAGGTTTTAAGAAATTTTTATTTTAATATATATACTTAAGTCTTAAGATATTAATATACAATCAGCACTCAACATGATTTCAGTCATTTTCCTCTTATTCAACAAGCAATTAACCATACTTCTTTTCTTTAATTTTTATATAGTTTTTCCCCCCTTTTTTTTATCTTTTTATTATTTTTTAAAAATTAAATATATTAGCTAGCTATTTTTAAGTAAATAATATATATATAAATTAGATTATAGAAAAAGGTAACTAAGAAAAAATAATACATACTAAAATCATTTTTTTAAATTTTATTTTATTTTTAAATTAGGAGAGTGTGCACATGTATTAAATGCGGAGTGAATTTTAAAATAAAAATTTTGATACTCAAAAACTATATGAAAAGTACTACAATTTGTAATTTTTTTCATATTAATATGATGAAAAAAATACATTTTAAAACATTAGTCAAAGTTCATATTGTTTGACTCTTAAATAAAACGATGACAACTAAAAAAGAACAAAGAGAGTATATATTACTTAAGTATTTGTTTTATGATTTAATCAATCGGCCTATCGCGATAGGGCATTTAATGAGTCAACTATCCATTAGATGAACCCTCTAAGCTAAATATCCTAAAAACATAGATGAGCATAAGAGAGTAGTGATATTCAAGGTGAAAATCATATTTTCACCGATAAGATAACCAACCAATTGAATTACTAGGACGATAAAATATATGGAATCTTGTTGTTGTGCCTTCTTGTGGGTGTATAGTTGAAGAAAGAAAATGAGCATACAGAATCCCAAAGTGACATCTGTAATTGTAAGTTTCTCCATAAAACTGAACTATATATAACAATCTTTGCTCAGTGTAAATGCAACCACATTTAATTTCTCCATTGTGTTGACTTCCAACACTATTTTCAGCAGCCAACTTTGACTAAAACAATAATTTCTCATTTTATTTTACTCTCTTCATTTCTATTTAGTTGTCATCATTTTAGGTTTTACGTCCATTAAGAAACTAGGTAGGTTTACTGCTGTACCCTTATTTAGTGTTCTTTCGAAGTCAATTTTTTCAATAAATGAACACTTTGTTTTTCTATGTTAGTCAAATGGACACATTTAAGGGTAATAACTTTCAATGGTAAAATAATGTCATTTATGCATTGATTTTGTGAAATGACAAGTATTAGGAAACATCTATTTTTAGTTAGAACGACATGTAACAAGGAACGGAGGGAGTAGTAAAATTTGAAAGCAGCATGAAGTTGGCTTTCAATAATCAAGAGCGTTGACAATTCATTCAAGTTGCAAAATACTCATAATTCCATTAGTTTCGATTTCTCAATTTGCAGCAGCAATGTTACTCAGCTTCGGTTAAATATTTTGAAACACGATCTTGGTAAAAACATGGCAAGTATTAGGACAACCAACCCAATCAGAATCACTAAACACATTAAGCCGAATAAGAGTAGACATAATCCTCTAGGAAATACCGTGTTCCCGTGCCAAGAACTCATGTTAATGTTAGTATAAACAATATCAGTGAATTCAGTCCATAAGTCATGTTTTTGAATTGCGAAAATCATAAACACAATGACGCAAACAAATAGCTAGAACAACCAAGACCGAAAACCCTAAATATTCAGGATTAACCGTTGACGAACAACCAAGAAAGCATCATTATACTGCGAAGAGTTACAAGATTTGCACATGATTGTGTATATATTAGCATAGCTGATTTATAGGGATTTGGCTATCTAGCTAGTTACCATAGTTAACTTAGTCTTCTTATGTATTTATACCATTGTATTCGTTGAGTAATTAGACAAGTTATTCAAGTCTTGTAACTCTTTGCAGTATCATAGTCTCGTAGAGATCAAGAATACAACATATTTTGTATTGATCTCCAATCAGGTACTAAGTCCGAGAATATTTTGGGTTGAGGGGAAAAAGTTGGAATATTGCAAAAGGGCATGTCTGAATAACTGTTCCTGCAAAGCTGCTGTTTTCAGATATGATCAGGATGGCTCTCGGAGAGGAAGCTATTTGTTGCTGAATGAAGTTTTCTCCCTTATTAACAACGACAACGAAGTAGACACAGCCATCAATTCTCATACACCAAGACGCACTCCCAAACCTTTGACCACCACATCCTTATGAATATCATCACAGACACCCAACCTCAAGCTGAATGAAGCTATTAAAATTGTAATTATCATCATCCAACCTCCAATACAGATGAAGTGGTACATGTGCTAGGAAAGTATTACCTAAACCAACAGGTTTTTCACTTCCTATTGGGCCCAAACAGATGCTATATTTGTGCCGCAAACCATCATGGCTTGTGAACCTAAACCATATCCCAAAAGCTTGGAATTTTTTTAGCCATTTGGCAGTATGAATACTGAAGTGATCATTCGACATTAATTTCCCTAAAATGAAAGGAGTCATCATGTCAAAAACAGCACAAACAGTAAACCCCCTGAATGTGGGTGTGAACCAATTTTGGGACAGGGCCACTGAGATTGATTCAGTCCCCAAGTTGTTGTATGTAAACCACTCAGGAATCTCCACACCAGGGACATACATACTAGATGTGCCATTCATGTATAGTCTCTGCATGCACCGTGAAAAAAATGTTATTTACCTAGATTCATATGTGACCTTAGCTAATTGGAGTACAAATACAAAAGCCCTTCAGGCCCGTTATTTGTACAATTGCTATAACTTCCACATACCATTGGGTATCCACAATTATCTACATATGGCGAAAAAATGTTAGATACTTCGTTCCAATCAACTACAGACCATTTGTATACCTTTAAATGCACATCAGGCCCAATCTTCATGAATTGAGCTTTTGATTTAGTAGGATAGTGTAAAACAGTAAAGCTTTGGCCATCAAAACTGTAGTAAGGACTATCAGCATAGGGTGAAGTGTAGTAGTATTGAGGCGGAACTGTATCTGTGTAAGCAGCCCAGCTTCCATTGAGAACAGTAAGAGCAAGCAAAATAGAAATGAACTAAGTATTTAGAGTAACTTATGACGATGAGTTTGGTTTCATGATCGATACTTACCCATTGGAAGTATTTGGCAAATCCCTGCCAGAAATATTAGCTGCTTCCTCTAGTGCTGCCCTCCATTTTTGCACCTTGTCCTCCTTGAAGCGGGCTTCATGTTTGCTAAATGCTTCTCTGTATATGGTTTTTTGTTTCCTCACTGTTGATGGATCTACATCATAGAACACCGGAACAACAATTTGTCCTTTCACATTCTTGCACTCCATGATCTTTGACAATTCATCTAAACACCATGTTGAATTAGCATAGTTTTTAGAGAATATGATCAATGCTATCCTTGACTCTTCAATTGAACTCACGAGTCTAGTTTCTCGTCATCTTTGAAGGTATTAATGCACTTCTGTTCCAGAGCAAGGTACATCGCAACTCCATTGAATAATTTCTGGGGCTGGAACCAATGAACTTTCCTGATTCATCTTCACAATAATTTGCCTGCAAGACAATAAAACAAGAAACGGGAAGAGGAAATTAGTAATTATATTTACAGCAACTTGCATTTATATATGCAGAGTGATGACTTAAGTTGACTTAAGTTAAACTGTTAAATATATATATATATATATATATATATATATTTAAAGATTCCATTGATATGGATTTGCAATAGTATTTTATTTGATAGATACATACTCCCTAATATGATTGTCCCTTAACAAAACAATAAAAAAATTAATTTTTTTTGAATTTACAATCTTAAATAGGGATGCCTTAAAAAATGTAATAGAAAAATGATTATAAGAAATTATAAATAGAATAGTAATTTTATTATATTACCTTTGAATATAATAAATACAATGTCTTGAAAAATATAATAGATAAATGACTATAATTTATGATAAGAGTAAATTAGGAACTAAGTGTAAAATTATCCATTGATTTTTATAAAGTGGACAAGTTTTGTTGGACATCCCAAAATAATATACTGGACAACTATTGTTGGACGGAGGGAGTAACTAAACCAATTTTGTCGATTTATTAAATCTAAAAATCAAATCAAACCAATATATATTTTTGGGTTTTTGTTTAGTCTGTTCTTTAGGTTTTTTGATTTTTTTAATCAAAAAGGTCATAAAAAAATTCACGTGTGAAAATAATCAAATATAACTCTACATGAATTGAGTTAAGCCCATGTGTCTGAGTCAAGTCCATTTTCGTTTGAGCTCTCAATCCCGTTCCTTTTTATTCGGGCTCCCGATCCATGCTTCAATTGGTTGTGGACATGAATGGGGTGCTATTAAAAAAAATGCATTTTTTTAGTTTATTATTTTATAGCAATAAGGAAGCAACCTGGAACTTGTAAGAATAAAGGGAACGTTTATAGAGTCCATTAAAATAATAGGAAAAAGGAAGACATTAGTCTGTATTCCCACTTTGCTTTAAAATATTTTAAAGGAAACAAGTGATTTCGTGTAGTCTTTCACTGAAAATAATTATATCATATTCATCCTTCACGTGAATATCCAGAGCATGACCACTTTATGTTTGTGAAAAGTATCATCGAACCTGTATCCGTGCTTCTAGCTCCGTTCCTGATTGAAAGTAGACAAACTTTTGTAAAAAAAATAATACCACATGGAATGAAAGTTTTGTTGTGAGGCGGCGACCAAAGAGACGCGTTCCCAAAAGAAAGGCATTATTAGAACACAGAATTAAGGAGTAGGTAGCAAAGCAGATTTCAAACATTTTCTTAGCTTTAGTAAGAAATGATGGCAGAGCAAAGATTGTATTTTCCTGTCCTGTTTATCATTTATCTCCACTTTTTGTCATTCAAGTTTGCTTCATCCCAGCCTACGGGGTACCTAAATGGCAGTTATTTGAATTCTACTGCTGGACTTTCCACTTCATGGACCAACAGGCCAAATTCGTTAGATGCAGATTCCACATATGCCTCATCTTTCATGACACCCATACTTCTGAGTGGAAAGGATGGAAATAAGTACCACTTCTGTGGCTTCAGCTGCTATGACCAAAGTGACGTATGCCTTCTCGGGATCTTCTTTGCATTCCCGGACAGCTCCTCTATTGGGAGAGAGTTAATGGATTTCCAGTTGGTTTGGTCTGCTAATAGAGACCATCCAGTGAAAACCAATGCAACCTTGCAACTAGGCCTAGATGGAAATTTGGTCTTGGCAGACTCTGATGGCACTGTTGTTTGGTCCACTAATACTACTGGCAAATCTGTTTATGGCTTAAGCATGACAGAAACGGGGAATCTCGTGCTCTTTGACAAAGACAATCGCACAATTTGGCAGTCTTTCGATCATCCTACCGATTCTTTGCTCCCAGGCCAGAGTTTGGTTTCTGGGAGGAAGCTCATAGCAAGCATTTCAGAAAACAATCGGAGTCAAGGTTTGTTTTCTCTTGCTATTAACAATGGGAGTTGGGAAAGTTACATTGAATCCGATCCACCTCAAGTTTACTATGCTTCAACTATTCCGGATAACTTGTATTTCAGTTTTGATGGTCAAACACTTACTACTCTGAAAGACCCTACATCACCAGCTCAATTCATGAAGCTTGAGCCCGATGGCCATTTACGGGTATACCAACGGGATGAGAACACATTTGGTTGGAAAATCATAGCTGATCATGTGATTAATCTATATGCAGGGAACTGTGGGTACCCAATGGTGTGTGGAAGATATGGCATTTGTACAATTAACGGGCAATGTAGTTGTCCGCCAGAGCCAACATTCTTCAGGCCATTAGATGATAGGAAGAAACAAGTTGGATGTTCATTGACATCCTTTTACTGTAACTCTTCCCAGTATCATAGTTTTGTAGAGCTCAAGAATACCACATATTTTGCACTTGACTTCAGCTATGAAGTAATTTCGAGCATATTGGAAGATTGCAAAAGGGCTTGTCTGAGAAACTGTTCCTGCAAAGGTGTTGCCTTCAGATATGAGTCTGATGGGGATACAAATGGGAGCTGTTTGTTACTGAATGAGGTCTTTTCTCTGATAGACACCGAGGACGGGATGGACAAGAGAGTATTTCTTAAGGTGCAGAATTCCTCAAACACACAGAATCAGTCTCAAACCATTTCTGGTGGAAAAGAATCAAGACCTCACATAGTGATAATAGGATCAACTCTTGCAGCTTTCTTTGGGATAATGTTAAGTATCACAGCTTGCTTTGTTATCTTTAAAAAGAGGACAGAGGATTCCAGAAAGGCTGGGGGTTTTCTGGATGTCGAACCAATCTTTCCGGGAATGCTAACTCGGTTCTCTTACAATGAGCTAAGAATAATAACCGAAGATTTCAGCAGAAAGCTCGGGGAAGGAGGATTTGGCTCAGTATATGAAGGAACACTGAGTAATGGCACCAAAATAGCTGTAAAGCGTCTGGATGGTCTAGGTCATGTGATGGAATCATTCTTAACAGAAGTAAACATAGTCGGTGGCATTCATCACGTCAATCTGGTAAAACTCATTGGATTTTGTGCTGAAAAGAGCCAAAGACTTCTGATCTATGAACACATGGTAAATGGATCACTAGAGAGATGGATTTATCATAAAAATGAAGAAAATGGGCTTAGATGGCATACGAGGCAAAGGATTATAACAGATATTGCCAAAGGATTAGCTTATCTTCATGACGAATGCAGCCAGAAGATAATTCATTTGGACATCAAACCACAAAATATCCTTCTAGACAAAAATTTCAATGCTAAGATATCTGATTTTGGGCTGTCGAAACTGATTGATAAAGAAGAAAGCAAAGTTGTAACTAGGATGAGAGGAACACCAGGGTATTTGGCTCCTGAATGGTTGAGGTCAGTTATCACTGAGAAAGTAGATGTGTATGCCTTTGGAATTGTGCTCTTGGAGCTTTTGTGTGGGAGAAAGAATTTGGATCGGTCCCAACCTGATGAGGATGTCCATTTGCTAAGTGTTTTCGAAAGAAAATCGGAACAACAACAGCTTATGGATATTGTTGACAAAAACAATGAGGATATGCAGATCCACAAAGAAGCAGTGACAGAAATGATGAACATTGCTGCGTGGTGTCTACAGGGCGATTTCACCAAGAGGCCTTCCATGTCATTGGTGGTTAAGGCATTGGAAGGTTTGGTGTCTGTTGAAACAAACTTGGATTACGATTTCACAAGCCTACCCGAGGTTGAGGATTGTAACCAACAGAGGGAATTAGACACTATCAGCTTAATATTTCCTTCAATTTTATCCGGTCCAAGGTGAACAACTAGCTTAAGAGGGTGTAATCTTTTTTTCCTTTCCCTAGTCTATGTCTTCCTCTAGTACATAATTTGGCTAACAGGTAAACTATGTCATAATGTAAAAGGTGAACTTAAGTAGCTTTGATAGATAACCAATTAACATTCTCATGGCAGAGATGGATAGCATTTTCTTTTCTTATTTGCATCTTAGTGAATCAATACATCTTCATATGCAGCACATTTTATATTTCTAAGAGTAAGGGGTCTACTTATTCTGTGTTATAAACAAAAAAAACTGTAGTAAAACATATTAGTTTCCATATCGTTAAAGCTTCAAAGACGTAGTCATGTGTGGCCGGACCAGAGAAGAACACACTGAAACAATCTGACAATGATAAGAAAAATGAAGAATCCTACGCAGACTGAAAGATAGTTGAATGAGAGCTGGGTAAAAAGAAAAGGGATCATCAGCACAATCATATTTAATTTATCAATACGGAGGAGGCAATCCATTCAGCTGTTCAGAATGAATGGCTCATGATACTCAATAAGTTAATTAGACTGCACGAAAACTAACATTTCTCTACTAGAGTACAATGGGTTCTACTTTTCTAAATTATGTTTCTGAAATAGTACTGATATAATAAGGAATTATGAAAAACACAAACCACAGATCCCGGACAGCTCCTCTACTGAGAGAAAGTTAATGGATTTCCAGTTGGTTTGGTCTGCTAACAGGAACCATCCAGTGAAAACCAATGCAACCTTGCGACTAGGCCAAGATGGCAACTTGGTCTTGGCAGACTCTGATGGAACTCTTGTTTGGTCCACTAATACTACTGGCAAATCTGTTTCTGGCTTAAACTTGACAGAAATGGGGAATCTCGTGCTCTTTGATATGAACAATAGCACAATTTGGCTATCTTTTGATCATCCAACGGATTCTTTTCTCCCTGAGCAGAAGTTGATTTCTGAGCGGAAGCTGATAGCAAGCGTTTCAGCATCCAATATAAGTCAAGGTTTGTTTTCTCTTGCTATTCTCAATGGAAGACTGACCACTTGCATAAAATCTGACCCACCTCAGTATTACTATGCTTCAGATTTTTACTATCTATATAGTCGTTATTTCATATTTGATGATCAAACCATTACGACTTCACGATAGCCTCCAGGACTAACAACCCAATTCATGAGACTTGAGCCTGATGGACATTTAAGGGTATACCAATGGGATACCACTGATTGGAAAGAGGTAGATGACCTTTTTTTCTCAAAATCTAAAGAACTGTGGGTACCCAATGGTGTGTGGAAGATATATACAGCATTTGTACAAATGGTGAGCAATGCACTTGTCCAGCTGAAGGAAACTGAAGGTTTTAAAACTAGGATTTTCAACAGCCAACTTTGACTATGAAACCATATAGGCATGCATTCTACTTTAACTAATTCGCGTAGTATAAATTTTGCATAATAAATACATGTATAATCAATCAAATATTTTTGTTTGATATCTACGTAATCATGCCTTTAAATGTAAGGGCTTTAAGTCGAGTGAGACGACTTATGCTTGCAGCCGGAATATTGGAAAAATTGTTACCATCAATCTAAAGTCGCAAAGCAAAAAAAAATTGATTATCATAACAAAAACTCAAGTACTCTAACCACAGTAAATACTGCATTTTTCTCACTTATCATAACAAAAACTCAAGTAAAAAGCATAGAGAAGTTGGTAAAACACCAACTTATAACTATTCCCAACCTTTATTTAACGTTGAGAAGCTCAATAAGATGGACATACTCTTAATAAGCATAAAATGGTCAATTTTTGAATCAGCACTATTAAGAAAATCTAAGTGTCAATATAGAGGCTTACTGTGACATTATCATCTTTTAAGTTACATGGTTCTTAATCAATAATTTAGGCATATACGATGAATTTCTTAAGACAAATACAATGTATGAACCAAAATTATTGGATTCGGACAAATCCATAACCAACACCCTAGCTCTGCCCCTGTTTCTAGAATCCTCCCTCTTCCCTAAGTTTCTATGCCTGCAAAAATTTGAATCCCCCAGGATCAGATAACACGTTTATCTCTTACTATTGTTAAATAATTTAAAAATGTGTTATCAAATAGAAAATTGCTTAAATCAACAATATTAATTTTACCAATTACATTTCATGTATTAAATAAAATACATAAAAAGGGATTGAGCATTTGGCATCAAACAAGAAGTATGTGAAATTAATTAAGATAATATAGTTTCTTAACTCTGTGTGCATCTTTTTTATGATCTAAATATCATTGATAACCTTTTATAGCCATGAATGGATAAAAAAAAATCATGCAGGCTTATTGACAAGATTGCCTATTTTATTTTAATGAGAAACGGAGCGTGAAATATTTGTATTATTTAATTAAAGTTCTAGAATGAAAAGGCTAATCAAAGAATACATGAAGATACACTTTCAAAATTTTACAAGATTAAAAAGCAATTACATCCAAAATATAAAAGAGACAGATAAAGAATTAACATACATACAACTATTCTAAAAGCTCATAATAATAGCTAAAAGATCACAACACCCCAATGAGTTCATTAGAAATGCAAAAGAAATTATAAAAAACAATAATCTTCCTAATGGATAACCGAAAGAGATATGAGGACTTAGGCATATCTAAAAAGAAGTCTTTTCCCATGTATTCTATTTACTCCTTTATACCATTTAATTTCTTCCTGTCTTTTTTGCCTATCATATATAGATGCGATAGTTTTTTTGATTATCCTCTTGAGTTTCTTTCATTTTTCAATGGTTATCATCCAGTTCTTAAATAGTAGTGAAAATGTCTGTTCAAATTCTATTTTCAGTTCTAAATAATACTCCCTCTGTCCCTATTTAGTTGTCCACTTTTGAAATGACACACATATTAAAGATAACAATAATAAGCATAGTGAAGTGACAATTTTACCCTTATTAATTATGGTTTCAAAAATGATGAATTAAAACTTAGAAATTTTCAAGAAGTTTAAATGAGGGTATAATAGGGAATTTTTTTTTGTCATTTCTTGATTTGTCAAAATGAACAAGTAAATAGAGACAACTAAAAGATGAAATATGGACAAGTAAATAGGGACGGAGGGAGTAGTATTTTAATATATAGATGGGAAGATGAAAAATACAAATCATAATTAGACTAAGTAAGAGAATTAACATTGCCATTAATTACTGCTCTGAACGTGGAATCTAGTCTAATTTAAATGGATAAGAACATGAAAAATATAAATCATTGTAATTAGTAATAAATAAGGCAATTACAAACCATCTCATTAATTATTAATTTGATATTAATTCATTCATATATAATAATACACTTTTAATACCTTAGTAATAAATCAAATAAATAAAATCAGTAGCATTAATCGGGTAAATGGGGGGTCTTTTCATATACCAGTAATTATTCTAGGCTATACATACATGTACAATTGATATTATCTAAAAATATATCTTTTCACATTCCAAGCATTTAATTATTTGTTTAGTCCTTTGAGTTTCTTCTGCTAATATCATTTATGGATAATACTTCATCTATACTTCATATAAGTAGAGGAAAGTGTCAAATCACTTGATAATTTTTCTCTTTTTTTGTCAGAAATTTCCTTTAATTCTTACTCCTAAAATTCAGCCTTGAGAACGTTGGGATAGAAAATTTACTTTAGAAAATTTTTTAACAGGCAGACGATTAAAAAAAAAACTGCACACCTTTAGAAAATGTGGAGCATTAATATAGAAATGCAAGTAAACCTAGGAATAGGGGCTGTTAAACTTCTTATGTAATCTCCCTAAAATGTGTAATTAAGTCTTCAAATTTTTTAAAATTTTACTACAAACCCTTGAGGTAATTTTAATTTTACTATTTATTATTAAATTAATTAGATGTTTGATTATTAACTCACCCTAGAACGTGTATTTAGTCTTAGTTAATTTAAATTTTACTATTTATTATTTAATTAATTAAATATTTAATTTAGTGTAGGGGTAAAATGGTAATCTAACTTTTCACTTTTGAAGCTTCCCAATTATTATAATATATGATATATGATATGATGATATGATATATGATCAATTTTTTGGTTAAACTCTTTCCACTTATAATAATATATGATTCACACAAAGAAAATTAATTTATATATATGATTATTTTTTAACACTTCAAACACAAATTTGTTATTAAGAGAACTAAATGACGAAATTTAATTTTTTTCTTAATCGATAAGAGAGATAAAAGAAATTATTTTTAGTTTATACACATAAGTTTTATTATTTTTATATTAAAATTTTATAATGCCTCTAATTATAAGATAACAACATGAAATATTAAATGATATCATGAACATGACTATTAACATAATTTAGGATTTATGATCATTAAAAATCATGAAAGTAAGGGAAATAAAGACAATTAAATACCAATAATTTTATGAACATGACTATATTAATATAATATGTATGGGCATTTTCGTAATTACTTGAAGGCTTCCCACTTTTAATATAAATATATGATGATATCATATTCATGACCACATTATGTTTGTGGAAACCAGCAATTTGTATATATAATAAATTTCTTTATACAAAAGCTACTGAGTTTCATCGAACCAGTATTGAGGCTTGTAGCTCTGTCCTTGATTGGAAAAAATAATACCACATGGAATGAAAGTTTTGTTGTGAGGCGGCTCTTTTGTATTGACCAAAGAGACGCGTTCCCAAAAGAAAGGCATTATTAGAACCTAGAGGGAGCAGTTTCCAAACATTTTCTTAGCTTTACTAAGAAATGATTGCAGAGCAGAGATTGTATTTTCCTGTCCTGTTCATCAATTTTCTCTACTTTTTGTCATTCAGGTAACGTTTATAGTGTCCATTAAATAAAATAATAGGAAAAAGGAAAACATTACTCTGTATTCCCACTGTGCTTTAAAATATTGAAAAGGAAACAAGTGTTTTTGAAAGACTTATGGATATTGTTGACAAAAACAATGAGGATATGCAGATCCATAAAGAAACAGCGACAGAAATGATGAGCATTAGCTAGTGATAACTCAAAAGGTATCGACATATATATGGTTGTGACTCATTAGCTATTCAATCTTGATGATAAATATTAAGTACTAAGAATCACAAATATATCAAGAATTGTAAAAATTGAAATTATACAATTTATAACAGAATGAAAGTAAGCAATGGAGGAGCAATTATGCAGTCACACTGTTGGAACTTAACCAGCAATCTACCTAGGACCTGATAACTGTGATGGAAGTGGTAAACTGATACCAACCACAGATTCCCTTTCTTGATTAGTTCCGGCCACGCTTCTCGTCATTGTTGGAAATGTGAAGCTGTAATCCAAGTCGGTTTCAGCAGCCACTAAACCCTGCAACACCTTAACTACCAACGACATGGAAGGCCTCTTAGTATAATCACTTTGTAAACACCATGCTGCAATCTTCATCATTTCCACAGCCTCTTTTCTATGTAGCTGCATGTCTTCATTCTTCTTGTCCACCATATCCAAGAGTTGTCTCTCCACTGCCTTTCTCATGAACAAACTAATCAAATGCATATCATCCTCATCATCTTGATGACGATCCAAATTCTTCCGACCGCAGATGATTTCCAAGATCACAACCCCAAAGCTATAAACATCCACTTTCTCAGTAATGACCTCATGCAACCATTCAGGTGCTAAATAGCCTGGTGTTCCTCTCATTGTTGTAACTATCTTACTTTCATCTTTACCCACAAGCTTTGATAACCCAAAATCTGATACTTTTGCATTGAGATTATGATCAAGAAGAATGTTCTGAGGTTTAATATCCAAATGAATAATTTTGTTGTTGCAATCTTCATGTAGGTAAGCTAGGCCCTTGGCGACGTCTGATATGATTTTTTTCCTGACATCCCATGTGAGAGATTGTTCCCATGTTCCGTGAAAAATCCACCTATCTAAAGAGACATTGGCCATGTATTCATAAACCAGAAGTCTGTGTGATTTCTCAGCACAAAATCCAACAAGTTTTACCAAATTGACATGCTGAATGCTACCGATTGTTGCTACCTCAGCTAAGAATGATTTCTTCACATTACCAAAACCTTGCAGACGCTTCACCGCTATTTTGGTGCCATCACTCATTGTTCCTTCAAATACAGAACCAAATCCCCCTTCCCCAAGTTTCTCACTGAAATTTTCTGTCATCACAGTGAGTTCCTCATAGGAAAATCTAGTAGGCATTCCTGGTATTTGATCAAGGAACTCTTCCTCGTCTTCCTCGAGTCCTTTTCTCCTTCTGAAAATATAGGCAAAGCAAGTTAAAACCATGAGAAGCAAACCAAATAAAGCTCCAATGGTGGATCCTACTATTGTTGGGACACGCTTTGATTTCTTCTCTGAAGAGATAAGTGGTGGAGAGGCTTGTAGGTAAGAAGAGTTCTGCACCTTGATGAAAAGAGTGGTCCTATTGGGTGCTCCATAATTGTCTGTGAGCGAAAACACATCATTCAACAATGCGCAGTCACCCATTGTGTTACCAGGACCACTAAATTGAAATTGAGCTGCTTTGCAAGAACAGTTACTTAAGCAAGACCTTTTGCAATTTTCCAAATCTGTTTTATTGGTACCATACTGCAAATAAAGGGGAATATAAGCTATGTCCTTAAGCTCCATAAGAATATGATATTGGGAATGTTCACAAGAGATAGATGTGACAAGGGCACACCCCTGGTTTGGCTGCCTGTAATTGATTTGCTGGAGAAAGTTAGTCTGACCAAATCCAACCGCGGTTTGAGGACAAGCACACTGCCCATTTCCACAAACAGAGTAATTTCCACACATGGTTGGATACCCGCACTCACCAATGTAGTATGTAAATAGATCAGCCTCCTCTGACCAAGATCCTTCCCAGCGATACACCCTTAAATGCCCGTCAACCCCTAATCTCATGAATCGAGCATTTGAAAATTTGAAACCTATGGTTAACATCCCACTGGAACCATTACCTTTCAAAAAAAAGCTTAGTCCAGGAAACTGGAAAGGTTTTTCCACACCAAGTCTCGAGACATAGAGTTGGTGTGGATTTGACTCGATGTAAGCAGAAACGCCAGAACTTTTAAAATCAAGTGTGAACATACCTTCATTCCAGTCTGTCGCTGATATGCTGGATATCAGCTTTTGTCCATGGACCATTATTTGTCCCGGAACCAAAGTATCTGTAGGATGATCAAAAGACTGCCAAATGGTGTCGTTACTTTTGTCAAAGAGGACAAGATTTCCCAGTACTGTCAAGTTGAATCCCGCAACAACCTTTCCGCTTGTGTTTGTACGCCAAATCGAAGTGTTATCTGAGTCCATCAAGAACAAGCCTCCATCTTGCCTAAGTTGCAAGGTTGCATTGGTTCTAACGGGATTGTTCCGATTTGCTGACCATACTAATGTCGCATAATATGGATAAGAAGCAAACATATTTGGGAATATAAGGACGCCAAAAACGCAAGCAGTGCCAGCGTAATCACATAAGAAACCACAGACAAACACAGTCTCGTTCCCTTCTCTCGAGAGTATGGGTGTCATTTTGGCTCCATCTGTGGAATTCACTACATAGGAGCGACCGCGGCCATTGATCCAGGAAATGGAGGAATTGGTGATAAAAGTTTCAGAAGGTTGACAACTAATCAGATGCTGTGAAGAAAGAATGAGGAGACTGAGCATGAAAAGAGTGGCACTATAATTAACAACCATTGGACTGTTTTCAGAAAGATGGCTCTGCAATCATTGCTTTTTTAAACGAATATGTCAAATCTGGAACAGCTTCATGTTGTTGCATTTTTTACTTCTCTTTTGGATTTGCACCTTGTGGGACTCTAACGTCTTGAATGATTCTTGGATATGCACTTTCTTCCCTAGTGCATTGTTAAGGAAGAAAAGTATAACAAAATTCTAATATTTTAAGGAAGAAAAGTACAACAAATTTTGTTGATTTCTTCTCTCTATTCCAGCACCTTATTATTGACTAGCTAGCTACGGCCTAAAGTCAAACCCCAATAAATATAATAACTAATGAGAATAAAATCTTCTAAGTCTAAAAATAAGTTCTAAGAATCTTAATTGATCTTTGTAATAAAAATTTAACAGATTAACCTAAGAGTAATTATAATATATACTACTAGAGTCAATTCATGTCAAGAACTTAGATTCAAAAGAATCTAGACCTTTATTTACTGGAGTTAATTGTAACTTTGAGATACAAGATACGTTAATATCCAGTTGGGTGAATCATTAAGAGTCTTAATTCAAGACATTAAACAATAACATTCTCATTGTAATCCCACAAGTGCAGTCTAAATAATTAAGACGTTAAGTCAAAAAGAAATGTTTTTTTCTCAATAAGTGGTCCCAGAAACTGCATCACTAAGGAAGATGATGCAAAGATGTAAGTGAAATCGTTTGTACATTGAAAGTCATCGTATATTAATTAGATATTATTTTGTACAGTTAAACAATAATTAATAGCCGGTCCCATTCAGAAGAAGACTTGATCTGAACCTGATTGAGGAGGAAAGTACAGATTCAGGATGGAAAATAAAGGGCTAATTTATACGAAAGGAAAAAGGAAGGGACTTTCAGCAATACAGTTGTAAGGTATATAAGTAAAAAATGTATAGAACACAATTATTATTACAACCCATCCTAAAAGAAGTATCATATAAACCCAAAAAATAATTAACAAGACATAAATTATGTGATTACAACCGACATATTTCTAATACCCAAATAAAGCTTTATACAATTATCAAAATCCAAAGAAGCATAATAGCTTTTGCCCCAACGTTCTCATACTTGAAAGTTGAAACGACTTGCTATGGAAAGGAGTTCGACATTAAAACGGACACTTACATAAAGGTTTTCAAACCTAAAAGGATTGCTGAGAAGTGATGGAGAAGTGCAACTCTCTATGGTTGAAGAAACAAATATATAAAATTACCTTATGATTGTTTTTCCAACACTGTTTTTTTGTCAAGAAATTTGATGTTTGAGTGATAATTTGATTGATCAATGTATATATTTTTCTATGCAAATTAATAAAATGTTTTAAAGAATATAAAGAAATTATTTTTAGTTTATATACATATAAGTTTTCTTATTTTTATATTAAAAAATTTATAATGCCTCTAATTATAAGATAACAACATGAAATATTAAATGATATCATGAACATGACTATTAGCATAATTTAGGATTTATGATCATTAAAAATCATGAAAGTAAGGAAAATAAAGACAATTAAATATCAATAATTTTATGAACATACATTAATATAATATGTATGGGCCTTTTCGTAATTACTTGAAGGCATGTGTTGCACGTTTGACTTCTACTACCATATAAATTTATTTAAGCTTATCTCATGTATAAAAATATCAATCCAACTAACGTGAAAAGCAATAAAATATACATATCATACAAAATGAAAAAATAAAGTTAAACAAGCAATATATTAACTTGAATAAGAAAGAATAACCAATAAATAAAAAATTACATAAGGATTATATGATGATAAACACAAAAGTGCAGTGGATTGACCTTTTATATATTCAATTCATAAAGAGAGAAACTGTGTACCGCAAAAATTGTGAAAAAATACAAATATAATAGAGAAAAAAAAGATAAATACCTAATTTTATAGATGAATATTGTTGTGTTGACAAAACGGAACCAAAAAATTGTTAATAAATTTTTCTCCTAATTTTTCACTAATAGATGAAGAGTGAAGGACATAAGAAGCTGCTAAGAATATATTGAAAACTGAAAAGAAGAGTCATTTATTTCATAATCAATTCAAATGAATATAGAAATGAGAGAAGTCAGTTGGTTTGCCTTTTCACCTACTATGGCTTTATGTCTACCACTCTTCAATTTTTTTTTATTCCAACTTTTATTTATTTATTATGTTAATAGAATTTATATTTATATTTTTCACTTAAATGTTCTTAACATAATATTTGCTTGAAGGATAAAAGAATTATTCAATATTTCATGAGCTTTAAAATCTAGAAGGGTTAACAATTAAAACTCATTAAATTTGAACTCATTAAAAAGTGGAAAATGATAAGTTGTAACATCTAATCATGTATTTGGTCTAGTTTAATTGTCATTATTGATATGATTTTAGAAGTTAGTAAAATGTATATTTTTAATTAAAAAAATTAGTGAAGGGCATTTTCATAATCCAACTTTGACCATAGAACCTTCCTACTTTTAATATAAAACTAGTTAATGACTACAACTTTTTAAACACGTGTGTTGCACGTGTATTCCATGTTAATGACTACAACTTTTTAAAATTACCATATGTTATACCCCATTTTAAACTCGAGATCAAAACGTGTACAACATATTGGTGATTTCCAAATTATTAACTAACTTAAGAAGTCGCCACCTAATTAGTTATGGTGAATTAGGACACCTAAATTTTTAACTAAGTAATACTAAAATGACTTCAATTAAATGGTCTACTAAACTTAAGATTCTAGATAAGGGTTTTAATTATCTTAAAGGGAAGGTGTAAGGCATCCTTTAAAATTCGTTAAAAATACGATTACCGACCAAACTTAGGTTAATTAATTTTAAAAGGAAGAAAATGAGTGCTAAATATTAGCTTTTATTTTTTAAAAGAAAAAAAATAAAATAAGAGTTTTAGAATAAAATAATTTCTTTGTTGAAAGACATTACCAAGTTTGAACAAAATTTAATAAGTTAATGAGTTTAAAGTG
>JAJOOS010019021.1:0-16766 GCA_029582725.1 Solanum chiquidenum
ATTATGCTGGCTCAAGAAATCACTCATGGCATCAAGAAACCTAATGAAGGGGACAATGTGGTGATCAAACTCGACATGGCTAAGGCTTACGATAGAGTCTCTTGGGCTTTCACTTGCTTGGTTATGAGGAAAATGGGATTTAGTGAGTTGGTCATTGATATGATTTGGCGAATTGTGAGCAATAATTGGTACTCTGTTATAGTGAATGGAACTAGACATCGTTTCTTTCACTCGACTAGGGGTCTCAAGCAAGATGATCCTCTTTCCCCAGCCCTATTTATTTTAGGTGCGGAGGTACTATCTAGGATGTTGAACAGTCTACATCAAATTCAAGAATACAAAGGTTTCCAAATGGAAACAAGGGGACCACATATTAATCATTTGAGTTTTGCGGATGATGTGATCATTTTTGCATCAAGTGATAGACTATCTTTACAACTTATTATGAAGACCCTGACTACCTATGAAACTACATCCGGCCAGCTCATCAACAAAGACAAAAGTCATTTCATGGATCCTGAAAATACTCCAGTACATATTATTTAGTTGATCAAAGAGATTACTGGTATAATTCAGAAAGGGAGCCCTATTACTTACCTTGGATGCCCACATTACATAAGGAGACAAAGAATTATCTACTATTCTCATCTGGTTGCAAAGGTGATGAAGAAAATCAGTGGATGGCAATCCAAAATTCTTAGCGTTGGAGGAAGAGCTACTTTGATAAAACATGTACTTCAATCAATCCCGATTCATACTATGGCTGCAATTTCACCTTCGAAAACTACCATCCAATATATGAAGAGAGTGATTGCAGATTTTCTCTGGGGATGGGATAAAGAGAAGAAAAAATATCATTGGGCGTCTTGGAAACTCTTAGCTATCCCTATGAGGAAGGGGGCATTGGAGTAAGAAAACTTGAAGATATCTGCACTTCTTTACATTTCAAACAATGGTGGATCTTTAGAACCAAAAGTTCATCATGGGGCCAATTCCTTAAATCCAAATATTGCCAAAGAGCTCATCCAGTTGGAAAAAAACTTCATACAGGGCAATCATTGGTTTGGGGATATATGATGAGAAACAAGGTCGCTGTTGAAGCTCAAATCAGGTGGAAAATACACTCCGGAACTTGCTCATTTTGGTGGGACAATTGATTGGGAGATGGTCCTCTTGCTCAACATGACAGTAACATTACCAGCCTCAATACTATCACAGTGTCACAATTTATTACTGATGTTACTTGGAATGAATATATGGTAAGAAGGCATGCATCCCCTCTTCTAGTTCCTAAAAGCCTCAACACTAGAATTTTCCACTAAGAGAATGATACTGATGAAGCTGTGTGGACCCCAACTACCAGTGGTCTAGTTTCCTGCTCTTCTGCCTGGGAACTCATCAGAAAAAAGAAGGAAAAGAGTATAATTGACACTCATACCTGGAATAAAAATATTCCTCTTAAAGCATACTTTCTACTTTGGAGAGCTTTAAGATCCAAACTCCCTACCAATGAGAAGATTATTATGTTTGGAAGCGACTCGAGCAGATGTTCATGTTGCAGACTTCAAGGATGGGATGACATCAACCATATATTTTTTAGTGGTCATTTTGCTGCTCATATATGGAGTTTCTTTTCAGCTTTCATAGGCACTGTTCACAGGTACATTCCTCCAAAAAATCAATTCATGAAGTGGTTGGGGCTGGAAACCAAAAATGAAGTACATAAGATTCTCTTGCAGGCTCTTCCTATTTTTATCTGTTGGAACCTATGGAAAAATAGGTGTGCTCTTAAATTTGGGGGCAAACAGTCGAGTGTTCCTAGAGTTAAATTCCTAATTCTCAAAGACATCACCAACATGCTTCAGTCTGCTTTCCCTTATCTCCACTGGCCTAACAATTGTGAAAGGTTGCTGAAAATTGTGGAGGGTTGCTGGCAGGAAGTTCAGGTCAAGAAAGTGAAATGAATCAAGCCACCTGGTAATATATTCAAGTTAAACACAGATGGAAGTGCATTAGGAAATCCCGGTCAGATTGGAGGTGGAGGAATTCTTAGAGACTCTAAGGGTGATATGGTGTATGCATTCATCATTCCCTTAGGAAGCGGCACCAACAACCAAGCTGAAACACTTGCAGCTGCTCATGGGATTCAATGGTGTCTTCAGCATGGTTTCAAAAGAATCATCCTGAAGATTGATTCAGAACTGCTTACCAAATGGCTTTCTCACAGAATCAAACCTCTTTGGAGCCTGCAGCAACACATTTCTCCTCTTATCAACACCATCAGTCAGCTGTAATTTTTTCAGTGTAGACACACTTACAAGGAAGCTAACAGTACTGTAGATTTTCTCTCTAAACGAAGTCACAAAACTGACATAGTTCATTACTACTACACTTATCAACAACTACCAGTAAAGGCCAAAGGTAGTTATTTGCTGGAAAAGATGGGCATGTCCAACTTTAGAAGAAAGAGATTGAAAAGAATTAAACTACCTCCATGCTGTTGCACTCCTTAGTCAACTACCCTGTTTATTATAGCTTTTTTGTTATATTTAGCTTTTTGGATAGGCTTAGGTTTTATTCTCTTCTTACTTTGTAAGGGGAGAGTCTCCCTTATTTATACTTCCTAGTTACTTTGTATCGAGAGGAGTCCTCTCTTCTAGGTGTGTAGAGATTAGGTTTCCTTTATAGTACGGGGACGAGTTGACTATACTTAGGAGGAAGGTTGACTCTTGAACCACCATAGGACTGGAGGTAAGGTTTTATGTCCCCCTCCTTGTATTTTGCTTTTGTTTTTATTTATGATAAGGCCTGGGGGTGTTGCTAAGCCCCTGACCCACCCAAGGGTCGTTAATTTTTTCTTTTTGAAAAAAGAAGAAGAAGTCCTTTTTAAGCATGTTTTTGCATGGTTATCATACTTAGTACTTAATTGTGCTAACCCATATTTCTATTATTTTACTACAAGTGTAGGTTCTAGCAAGTGAGTTGCTTTCTCTCTAGGTCAAGGGCTTAGATTGAGATTCTTCCAAGGCTAAGTGGTATGTACTCATAGATCGAGGACAAGTACTTTTGATGTTCCATTTCTTTCATGTAATAGACATATGTTAGAATTTTGTTAAGGTTTTCGATTGTAAAGGGTCGTGACCCTACTTTTGTTTCAAAGACAATGTTTAGATTGCCATGTGAGACAATATACTTTCGCTGTGTTTTAAATAATCATTTTCTATTGTATGTATTTAAATAAGTTTTAATTCCGTACCATTTTCCTTATATCAAATGTTATGAATGTTACGAGGCTTGTAATAGAATTTTTGGAGTCTTGTATGCCGTGTTACGTCTAGGGTGTAGGCTCGGGGCGTAACAAAGTGGTATCAGAGCATAAGGTTTTGGGAATGGATTTTAGGATTGATGTCTTATAAGCCACGTCTAGTAGAGTCTTGTTCATCGGTATGAGTCGCGACACATCTATGAGTGAGAGGCTATAGGACGTTAGAAAGCTACACTTCTTTCATTATTCTTGAAGTCGTGCCTTAGAGTTTAGATCTATAAGTGTCCTTTTCCTAACCCTTTGCTTGTGTTTATAAGAGATGAATACAAGGTCTAACCAAAAAAGGATGGAAGAGGAGAATATGAATGAGGGAGTTCCTCCACAAGGTCTTTAAGATGACCAAGTTCCTCAAGTCGATCAAGTTTCGGTGGATCCCCTGTCCATGTCCAACGAAGAAATTAGGTCAGCTTTTCTAACCTTATACCAAGCCATGACGGCCCAAGTTAATAGGGATGTGGGGCCTCGAGTGAACACTAATGAGAGTGCTATGGCTTTGAGATTGAGGGATTTTTCTAGGATGAACCCCCCTCCCCTTGAGTTTCTAGGTTCCAAAGTGGAAGAAGATCCCCAAAGGTTTGTTGATGAGGTTTGCAAAATACTTAGTGCCATAGGGGTGTCTTCGTAGGAGAAGGCGGAGCTAGCCACCTATCAATTAAAAGATGTAACTCAAATTTGGTATGAACTATGGAAAGGTGAGAGACCTAGAAGAGCAGGTCCCATAAATTAGGAGGTGTTCAAAGAAGTTTTCCTGGATAGGGTTTTCCCCTTAGAGTTGAGGGAACAAAAATTGGTAGAGTTCATGAACCTTCGTCAAGGGGGTATGAGTGTGAAGGAGTATTCTATCAACTTCACCCAACTATCCAAGTATGCTCCAACCTTAGTGGCAAATTCGAGTGCTAGAATGAATAAGTTTGTAATGGGAGTTTCCGGTTTGGTTGAAGAAGAATGCGTACAACAATGCTCCATCATGACATGGATATTTCAAGGCTCATGGTATATGCTCAACAAATTGAGGAGACGAAACTTAAGAAAATAAATAAGGAGGCAAAAAGGGCTAGGCCCAATGAACAAGGTCAACCAAGGTCCAAAAAGAGGTTCTACAATCAAGATTCTTCAATGGTGAACAAGGATAGGGTGTCTAACCCTAATTCTCAAGGAGGTAATAGAGGTGGTTCTTATTTTGAAAGATCTATATGTGCCAAGTGTGGGAAGCAACATTTGGGTAATGGTCTTGCCGGCACGGATTGTTGCTTTTGGTGTGGAAAGAAGGGTCATAAAATGAGAGATTGTCCAACACTCATGGCAAAAGAAAGAGATGCTAAGAATGCTTCTAATGATGGTACCGTTCCTATCCCCCCAAATTATGGTCGTTTCTATGCACTTCGGGCTAGGGATGATAAGGGAGTCTATCCGGATGAAGGCATCGGTAAGTGATAGTTCCTTATAGTTGTGAATGTCTTGTTGAGGTCCTTATGTTGTTTTCATGTTAGCCTTAGTTGGGTTTACTCCTAAGTGAGGGATAGTATGTTGAATAGTAAGGTTGTTGAGAGTTCCGATATCCTTATCTCTTTCCTTCTATTCCTATTCAAGCTTGAGACCAAGAGTTCCTTGTAGATTATTTTATGTTTTGGAGTCATGTGTGATTATGTGTTTCTATGGTCTCCTTATGATATGCATGTTCTTGATGAATTCATGTTTAAATGAGAAAATGAGTTTTTATGATATATGTTCCTCATGTTGATGTGCATTTAGTATGAGTTGCCTATATGCTTCATGAGGTTGGATTGTTGAACATGCCTAAATGTGTTTTGAGAAGAATTGCATAAATTGCCTTTTGATGTTGTAATGAGCATGATATTAGTTGGAGAAGGTAATTCCTCCAATGTAATGAGAAATCTTGAAGTTTTGATGCATAATGAGTTTGTAGATGTAGTTCCTACTTTCTTGTGTTGCTTTGAGCTTATGGATGTGGAGTTGATGTTTCCTCTTAGTTTTGTGCATTTGTTTATGATGTTGCATGCATGATGGGCTGACAGTATTGAGTCGTTAACCCCTTAATGTGTTTAAAGTGTCATTCGAGGACGAATGTTCCCAAGTGGGGGATAATGTAACGACCCGTAAAATGAATAGGTGAAACTAGAGCCTAAATAGTGTGTGTATGAATTGTTGTGGGGTTTCATGTGGTAGAATGCTGTCCCAAGCTATGGTTGAGGGGTTTAGGGGTTAAACGTCAAGGTACGACTCCCCAAGGACTACCCTAGGGGTCCTTGAGGAGAACCCTAAAGCCTAACCCCCAAGAAACAAAAAAACTGTCAAATTTGGGATGACCTACGGAAGGGGACCTACGCCCTGTAGGTCCATCACACCCCGTGGATGGACTTCGTAGGTCAAGGCCCCTAAAATAAACTTGCTGAACAAAACCATGAAGTGATAGTACGGGGCGTCACCCCACCTACAGTCCGTAGGTGGGGGGGGTTTTGTGGATGGCACATGTGTTGCTGTCTTGGACTCGGCCAAGGTGAGGGTTATTTGGTAAATTCATTTTAAGTTTAGTTTAGTTAGGGGAAAGTTATAATTGGTTATTTAAAGTATTTTAAGGGTTTTTAAAGTATTAAACTCTATTTCCAATTCATTATTTCAAAACACTCCAAAGTTAGAACCTACCTCTCCAAAAGTTCTCTCTCTAGAAATTCCATTGAAGAGCAAGTTCATGGTCAAGTCCAGGGGTTCAAGGAGCAGTTTTCTTCCTCATTTTCGTGTGGATTTCTTCCCTAAAGGTATGATGGTCTTCATCCTTGACTTAGTTTCTTTCAAGGAGCCAATTTCAAAGATGATTTCAAGTCTCCAAAGTTCCCCAAAAACCCTAGTTTTCAATCTATGTATGGGTTCAATTCCAAAATGATTTCAAAAGATTTTTCATGATGAATTATGAATAGAATGTTGAATTAATGATGAATTAAGATTATTTATTCTATGAACCCATGTTTTACCCCAAATTCTTAAGTTGTGTATTGTGATTGGGAATTGGTTGATCATGAATGTATGTGGAATTGTTTATATCTATATTGAATTGATTATTGAATCAAGTTAATTCCCTAATCTATTGTAGTATCTTATATGTTTAGTTTGTGATTGATAGATTGCCTTGAGGGCAATTTCATGAAGGATCTATGAAGAATCATGATGTGAAGTATATGTGTGAGATCTTTATGAAGGTGTTATGACCATGTTTAGAATTCTATTGTGTTATTATTGAAAGGCTATTTCTCAATTTAACACTTATGAATGAATGATGATGATATACGTGAAAAGTTATTCTCACATACACACACTCATGAATGAAGTTTCTAAGATTATGTTAATGATGATGTGTTGATTGAAAGACTATTCTCAATTATACACCAATGAATGATAATGGCATGTTGTGAAAGAACTTTCTCACAATATGGGGATTCTTAGTTGAAAGGATATTCTCATCTTTGAATCTATGAGTTATCCAATGAATTAATGTTGGGTTTGAGATGGATACTTAACTGTGAGTTCAGGCGGAGTATTTAGTAACAATCTCTTATCCCATAATAGTGAATAAAAGTAATGAATGTTAAGTATTCCATGGGGAATAATGCTAAGCAATGAGTGGATAGTGATATGAGATGGAAGCTTTCACGTGAGTTGTGGTGGGGTTTCTAGTAGCAATCTCTTGAGATAGATGCCCTCATGTGAGTTAAGGCGGGGTATGTAGAAGTAATCTCCATATCCCATAACTATGTGCCCACATAGGATATTAGCTAGTGGATCCACCTAAGACAAAATGTAATGATCCGACCTTAGGCAAACAGGAATCCCTTATCCGGTGAGGGTGACACTAGGATTCCATGAGTTTATCGGATGGTCTATGTCAATTAAGGCTTAACCCTACAAAGAATGTTAATGAACTATGGCTTTTCAAGAATGCACTATTTAGTGTGGGTGGTAGTATGGGTTTCCATCAATCCATTGCACAAGTAGGCTTTGAGCGTAGTCATGGTGTGTTCCTTTATGATGTAATGTTAATGTAACGACCCTAAAAATGAATAAGAGAAACTAGAGCCTAACTTATCTTTCCTTGAGTTGATGTGAGGTTTGAGTGAGGTTTCATGTTGTTTAATATTGTCTCAAGCTACGATTGAGGGTTTTAGGAGTTAAATGTCAAGGTACAACTCCCCATGGATGACCCTAGGGGTCCTTGAGAAGGACCCTAAGCTTAACCCCCAAGACCCCAAGGAAAACCAAGACTACCCAAAGTTTGGTGACCAACGGAAGGGGACCACTCCCCGTGGATGGCATCCATAGGTCAGGCCCCCTAAAGCCCACTCTCTGAACCAAACCACGGAGTGCCAGTACGGCCCATGGTCCCACCTATGGACCGTAGGTGGGTGGTTCGGCGTTTTCACCTGTGTGTGCTGTCAAGACTCGGCCAAGCCAAGGTTGGTTTGGTAAATTCCTCCCTTGGTTAGTTAAGTGTATGGACGGTTATTTTAAGGTTATTAAAGTATTTTAAGAGTATTAAAAGTATTAAACTATTTCTCATCTCATTATTCAATATCACAAAATAAAACCCACCTCTCCTCTCCAAAAGCTTTCTCTAGAAACCTCTATTGCAGGCGATGACTTCAAGCTTCCAAGGTCAAATATTCAAGTTTATCAAGGGGATTTCGTGGATTTCTTCTCTAATGGGTATGGTAGTCTTCATCCTTGTCTAATTTTCCATTCAAGGAGCCAATTCAAAGGTGATTTCAAATCTCAAAAGTATACCCAAAAACCTAGTTTTCAATCTATGCATGGGTTCAATTCAAAATGATTTTGATTGAATTGTGGATTTAAAGGTGAATTAAGATGTTTTCTTCCTAGAACCCATTTTTCTCCAAATTTCTGAAATTGTGAATTATGATTGTGAATTGATTGATTATGGGAGTATGTTGAATTGCTTATGTTTATAATGTATTAATTGTTAGATCATGTCAATTTAGTTGTCTACTGTAGTATCTTAGATTTATGGGTTGATGTTGGTTCATAGCCTTGATAAGGGCAAGTAATGATCAATTACATGTTGAAGTAGAATTGTGCTTGAGCTATTGCTACTAAGTGCCCCGCCTCAACTAATGTAATGAATGTCAAATACTTTGTGGGGAATAGTGCTAAGCGCCGAGTGGATACTGATTGAGATGGGTGCTCATACGTTAGTTGAGGCGGGGCACTTAGTAGTAATCTCTTGAGATGGATACTCATACGTTAGTTGAGGCGGGGTATGTAGTAGCAATCTCCCTATCCCATAAACTATGTACCCACATAGGTCTAGCTACTGGATCCACTTAAGCTGTTAAAACGATGGTCCTACCTTAGGCAAGTAGGAATCCCTTTATCCTGTGAGGGTGACACCGGGATTCCATGTCAAGCTCTCATGGTTTATGTCGGTTAAGGCTTACTCCCACAACTAATGAACTATGACTTCTCAAGGATGCACTACTTAGTATGGGTGGTGGAATGGGATGCCACCTATGCATTGCACAAGTAGGCTTTGAGAAGGGTCTTGATGTGTTCCTTATAATGTTAATGAAATGAATGGACTTTTATGATGGCGTTAATGAAGGTGTTGACCTTAGGTCTAATGAATAAAGGTATTTTTAATGAAGCTAATGAATGGTGACTTAAATTTTTATATGTTTAATGTTAAGAATGCATGCTATGCTTGGATTGTATTTATGAGTTACTTCCTTGTTATGATTTGTTGAGTATGAATGTGATATGTCTATGGTGACTTCAAAGGAGCACTTAGGGTGAGTAGTAGTATGGGATGCTACTCACACATTGCACAAGTGTGACTTAGAGTTATATTAAGTGATGGTCCTTATGTGATGATTAAGTCTTAGGTAATAGTTATGTCTCTTATGTATGAATATTGTGTAAGGATGGAAAGGTTGTATGGTGAGTTCACCTTTGGTGACATTAAGATAATACTTTGGTGTGGATGGTGGTATGGGACGCTATCCATACGTTACACAAAGTGTTGCATAAGGGTTATTGAGGTGAAGGGTTAAGGTAAAGGAAATGGATTATATTTGGAGTATGCTCTAATGTGAATAATGACTTGTATGTTGGTTATGGTTGAATATTATGCCTCTATTATCATGTTCATGAAGTTTTTTAAAAAATGGCATAAAGCATAACTTTTCAACAAAATGTACTTTTGAAGCTTGTTTTTGTGTGGCTATCATACTTAGTACTTAGTTGTGCTAACCCATATTTCTTCATGTATTACTACAAGTGTAGGTTGCGGTAATTGAGTGACTCTCTCTAGTTGGAGTTTGGATTAGACTTCTTCCAAGACATCTTTTGGTATGTCCTCATAGATCGAGGACAAGGACTCTTAATGTTTCATCTTCTTTTTATGTAATAGGCTATTTTAACTTTCTATTGTAAAGAGTCATGTCCCTACTCTTGTTCAATATATTGACCAAGATGACCATGTGAGACATAGACTTTCGCTTTCTTAAATGATATGTTTTGATTGTCAGTTTTACAAAGAAAAGTTTTAAATTCCGCACAATTTTCAAGTATTTTATATGATGAATGCTATGAGGCTTGTATAAGACCCCTTCGGGGTCCAGTACGCCATGTCACATCCGGGGCCTAGTCTCGGGCCGTGACAAACATGGTGTTAGAGCACAAGGTTTTAGGAATGGTCATAGGATCAATGTCTCACAAGCCACGTCTAGTAGAGTCTTGTTCATCAGTGTGAGTCGTGACACATCTATTAGCCAGAGGCTATAGGACGTTAGAAAGTTACATTGGTTTCATTATTCTTGAAGTTGTGCCATAGAGCTTAGTTCTATAAGTGTCCTTTTCCTAATAATTCTCTTGTGTTTATAGGATATGAATACAAGGAAGCCCACAAAGAGAGTGGAAGAGGAGAATGTGAATGAGGGAGTTCCTCTTCAAGGTCCTTAAGGTGACCAAGTTCCTCAAGGGAATTAAGTTCCGGTTGATGTTCCACCCTTGACCAATGAAGAGATTAGGTTGGATTTTCTAACCCTTGCCCAAGCCATGATTGCTCAAGTTAATAGAGATGTGGGGCCTAGGGTGAATGGTAATTAGAGTACCATGGCCGCAAGGTTGAGAGACTTTGTGAGGATGAATTCTCTGATATTTCTTGGCTCTAAAGTGGGAGAGGACCCCCAAGAGTTTCTAGATGAAGTATTTAAGATAGTCAATGCTATGGGGGTAACCTCTAGACATAAAGTGGAGTTGGCTTCCTATCAATTGAAAGATGTTGCCCAAATGTGGTTCACTCAATGGACTGGTAATAGGCCATTGGAAGTGGGTCCTATAGAGTGAGAGGGGTTTAATGAAGCATTCCTTGGTAGATACTTTCCCCATGAGAAGAGAGAGGTTAAGGTGGAGGATTTTATAAACCTTAGGCAAGGTAGCATGAGTGTGGAGGAGTATTCCTTGAAGTTTACCCTGTTGTCTAAGTATGCTCCATCCTTGGTGTCCAACCCTAGAGATGAGATGAGTAGGTTTGTGACTGGTGTATCCAACCTAGTCAAGGAAGAGTGCCATACGACAATGCTCCATGATGACATGAACATTTCTAGGCTTAAGGTGTATGCTCAATCTATTGAGGAGTCCAAACTTAAGAGGATGAGTAGGAATTTGAAGAGGAGTAGATCCGATGAACAAAGTCAACCAAGGTCCAAAAAGAGGTTCTACAATCAAGATTCCTTTATGGTAAACACTGATAGGGTGTCTAACCCTAATTCCCAAGGAGGGAAAGAAAGTGGTTCTTCTTCTTTTGAAAGGCCTAGGTGTGCCAAGTGTGGGAAGCAACATTTGGGTAGGTGCCTTGCCGGCACGTATGGGTGCTTTGGGTGTGGAAAGAAGGGTCACAAGATGAGGGATTGCCCAACACTCATGGAAAAAGAGAGAGAGACTAACCAAGATTCTCTTTATGGACTGGATGCTAATGCTCCAAGGAAGAATCGTTCTATGTGCTTCAAGCTAATAAGGACAAAGGAACTAATCCGGATGAAGGCACCGGTAAGTTGATAGTTCCTTAGAGTTGTGATGTCTTGTTGAAGTTCTTATGTTGTTTTATGTTGACCTTAGTTGAGTTTACCCTTAAGTGGGGGATGGTATGTTGAATAATAAGGTTGTTGAGAGTGTTGATATCCTTATCTCTTTCCTTCTATTCCTACTCAAGTTTGAGACCAAGAGTTCCTTGTAGCTTGTTTCATGTTTTGGAGTCATGTGTGGTTATTAGTTTCCATGGTCTCCTTATGTTATGCATGTTCTAGTTGAATTCTTGTTTATATGAGAAAATGAGTTTTCACGATTTATGTTCCTCATGTTGATTTTACATTTAGTATGAGTTGTCTATATGCTTCACGAGGTTAAATGTTGAACATGCCTAAAGGTGCTTTATGAAGAAATTGCATATTTTGCCTAATGTTGTTGTGATGAGTATGATATGATTTGGAGAAGGTAATGCCTCCAATGAAATGAGAAATGTTGAAGTTATGATGCATAATGAGTTGTAGATGTAGTTGCTACTTTCTTGAATTGCATGGAGTTTGTTTGATGTGGAGTTGAGGTTTCCTCCTAGTTTTGTGCATTGTTGTAATGTTGAATGCATGATGGGCTGCTAGTCTTGAGTCATTACCCCTTAATGTGTTAAAGTTTCATTCGAGGATGAATGTTTCTAAGCGGGGGATAATTTAACGACCCTAAAAATGAATAAGTGAAACTAGAGCCTAACTTGTGTGTCCTTGAGTTGATGTGAGGTTTGAGTGAGGTTTCATGTTGTTTAATGTTGTCCTGAGATAGGAAGGAGGGGTTTACGAGTTAAACGTCAAGGTACGACTCCCCATGGACCACCCTATGGGTCCTTGAAGAGGTCCCTAAGCTTAACCCCCAAGACCCCAAGGAAAACCAAGACTGCCCAAAGTTTGGTGACCTACAGAAGGGGACCACGCCCCGTGGATTTCCTCCGTATGTCAGGCCCCCTAAAGACCACTCTCTGAACCAAACCACAGAGTGCCAGTACGGCTCGTGGTCCCACCTACGGACCGTAGGTGGGTGGTTCGTCGTTTGCACCTGTGTGTGCTGTCAAGACTCGGCCATGCCAAGGGTGGTTTGGTAAATTCCTCCCTTGGTTAGTTAAGTGTATGGACTGTTATTTTAAGTTTATTAAAGTATTTTAAGAGTATTAAAAGTATTAAACTCCTTTTCATCTCATTATTCAAAATCACAAAATAGAACCCACCTCTCTTCTCCAAACGCTTTCTCTAGAAACCTCCATTGGAGGCGAAGACTTCAAGCTTCCAAGGTCAAATCTTCAAGTTTCTAAAGGGTATTTCGTGGATTTATTCTCTATTAGGTATGGTAGTCTTCATCCTTGTCTAATTTTCCATTCAAGGAGCCAATTCAAAGGTGGTTTCAAATCTCAAAAGTTTACCCAAAAACCTAGTTTTCAATGTATGCATGGGTTCAATTCAAAACGATTTCTAAAGGCAATATTGCACTGAATTATGATTGAATTGTGGATTTAAAGGTGAAATAAGATATTTTATTCATAAAACCCATGTTTTCCCCAAATTTCTTTAAATTGTAAATTGTGATTGGGAATTGATTGATTATGGGAGTATGTTGAAGTGCTTAGGTTTATAATGTATTTATTGTTGGATCATGTCAATTTACTTGTCTATTGTAGTATCTTATATTTGTGGGTTGATGTTGGTTCATTGCCTTGAAAAGGGCAAGTTATGATCAATTACACGTTGAAGTAGAATTGTTCTTGAGCTATTGATCTACTTGAAAGGTGGAGGTGTTTACTTACTATGTATATTGTGATAATGGCCTTTAAAGGCAAAGTATGAATGATTAATGTATGAATATGATGAGAATTGTATGTGTGTGATTATTACGAATGCATTATGATTATGTTTAGAAGGCAATTGTATGAATGGTGATGATTATGTGAAAGGTTATTCTCACATGCTCACACACACTCATGAATGACTAATGAATGAAGTTCTATGATAATTTTAATGAATGTTGAGCCTATTGAAAGTCTATTCTCAATTGTACTCTAATGAATGAAATGCCATGTTGTGAAAGGACTTTCTCACAATATGGGATTCCTAGGTGAAAAGCTATTCTCGTCTTTGAATCTATGAGCTTTTCAATGAATGAATGTTGGGTTTGTGATGGATACTCATGCGTTAGTTGAGGCGGGGTATCTAGTAGCAATCTCTTATCCCATAATGGACTAATGTAATGCATGTCAAATACTTCGTGGGGAATAATGCTAAGCACCGAGTGGATATGGATTGAGATAGGTGCTCATTCGTTAGTTAAGGCGGGGCACTTAGCAGCAATCTCTTGATATGGATACTTATACGTTAGTTGAGTCAGGGTATCTAGTAGCAATCTCCCTATCCCATAAACTATGTTCCCACATAGGTCTAGCTTGTGGATCCACTTAAGCTATAAAAACGATGGTCCTACCTTAGGCAAGTAGGAATCCCTTTATCCGGTGAGGATGACGCTGGGATTCCATGTCAAGATCTCATGGTCTATGTCGGTTAAGGCTTACCCCCACAACTAATGAACTATGACTTCTCAAGGATGCACTATTTAGTGTGGGTGGTGGAATGGGACACCACATATGCATTGCATAAGTAGGCTTTGAGAGGGGTCATGGTGTGTTCCTTCTAATGTTAATGAAATGAATGGACTCTTAAGATGACGTTAATGGAGGTGTTGACCTTAGGTCTAATGAATAAAGGTGTTCTTAATGAAGCTAATAAATGGTGACTTAAATGTTTATATGTTTAATGTTAAGAATGCATGCTATGCTTGGATTGTATTTATGAGTTACTTCCTTGTTATGACTTGTTGAGTATGAATGTGATATGCCTATGGTGACTTCGAAAATGCACTTAGGGTGAGTAGTAGTATGGGATTCTACTCACACATTGCACAAGTGTGACTTAGAGTTATATTAAGTGATGGTCCTTATGTGATGATTAAGTCTTAGGTAATGGTTATGTCTCTTATGTATGACTATTGTGTAAGGATGTAAAGGTTGTATGGTGAGTTCACCTTTGGTGACCTCAAGATAATACTTTGGTGTGGATGGTGGTATGGGGCACTGTCCATACATTGCACAAAGTATTGCTTAAGGGTTACTTGAGGTGAAGGGTTAAGGTAAAGGAAATGGATTATATGTGGAGTATGTTCTAATGTGAATAATGACTTGTTTGTTGGTTTTGGTTGAATATTATGCCTCTATTATCATGTTCATGAAGTTTTATAAAAAATGACATAAAGCATGACTTTTCAACAAAATGTCCTTTTAAGCATGTTTTTGTATGGCTATCATATGTAGTACTTAATTGTGCTAACCCATATTTCTTCATGTTTTACTACAAGTGTAGGTTGCGGTAATTGAGTGATTCTCTCTAGTTGGAGCTTGGATTAGACTTCTTTCAAGACATCTTTTGGTATGTCCTCATAGACCGAGGACAAGGACTCTTAATGTTTCATCTTATTTTCATGTAATAGACTTTTTTGCTTTCTATTGTAAAGGGTTGTGTCCCTACTCTTGTTGTCGATTTTACAAAGAAAGGTTTTCGATTGTCGGTTTTACAAAGAAAGGTTTAAAATTTCGCACTATTTTCAAGTATCTTTTGTTATGAATGCTATGAGGCTTGTATTAGACCCCTTCGGGGTCGAGTACGCCATGTCACATCTGGGGCCTAGTGTTGGGTCGTGACATAAATGAAATGAATGTGCTCTTATGTAGATGGTAATGAGAATGTTGGTTTAATTGCTAATGAATGAAGGTGCTCTTAATGAAGCTAATGAAGAATATTTACTTATATGCTAAATGAGATAATGTATGCTTTACTTAGATTGTATTATAAGTTACTTCCTTGTCATGACTTAATGAATATGAATGTGCCTTGTCTAAGGTGGCTTCAAAGGAGTACTTAGTGTGAGTAGTAGTGTGGGATGCTACTCATACATTGCACAAGTATGACTTAGGGTTGCCTTAGATGATGGTCCTAATGTGTGATGTGATTATGAAATGTTTATGTCTCTTATGTATGGGTATTGTGTATAGATGGAAAGGATGAATGGTAAGTTCACTTTTAGTAGCCTTAATGTGGTACCTAGTGTCGATGGTGGTATGGGACGCTATTCATACATTGCACAAGGTATGGCTTGGGGTTACTTGAGGTGGAAGCTTAATGTGATGAAATGGCTTATATGTAATTATGTTCTAAAGTGATGAAATGACTTGTATGTTGGTTATGTTTGTATATTATGCCTCTTATACTTATGTTCATGAAGTTTTCACAAATTTGCATAAAGCATGATTTCCAATTTTTTTAAGCATGTTTTTGCGTGGCTATCATACTTAGTACTTAATTGTGCTAACCCATATATCTCTTATTTTACTACAAGTATAGGTTCTGGCAAGTGAGTTGCTTTCTCTCTAGTTCAAGTGGTTGGATTGAGATTCTTCCAAGTCTAAGTGGTATGTCCTCATAGATCGAGGACAAGTACTTTTGATGTTCCATTTCTTTCATGTAATAGACATATGTTAGACTTTTGTTAAGGTTTTCAATTGTAAAGGGCCATGAGTCTACTTTTGTTTCAAAGACATTGTTTAGATGGCCATGTGAGACAATAGACTTACGCTGTGTTTTCAAGGAGCATTTTTGATTGTATGGATTTAAATAAGTTTTAATTTCGTACCATTTTCTTTATATTGAATGTTATGAATGCTACGAGGCTTGTATTAGACTTTTCGGAGTCTTGTACGCCGTGTTACGTCTAGGGTGTAGGCTCGAAATATTTCTGGGGTTTTTCTCTTTTCTAAATCTTCCAACGCTTTTTAGCTTTATTGAGCAATTTAGGATAATCCTCTAAACTAGGATAATCATTATCTACCCTGAGTCTATCCAATGATACATAATCCAACTCATTCTCAGTAATTCAACACCATAACCGACACATCACCAGGATACGCCCAGACTCTCACACAGTTATCAGTTGGTCGCAGCGCACGTCCAGATTTGTCGCTTACGAACCATATCGTAATTTATATAGACCCTTGCACTTAATCTCGTGATGACTTTCTTTTCACAACAAGTTTCACAACAATCAAGCAGTTACAACTTGCAGGTAAGTCTAAATTCTTTAATTAGTTCGTTCCATAGACGACTGTTACTGATCATCTATGCCTTTGTCACGACCCGGGAGCACCCCCTAGTCGTAACCGGCGTACTCGACCTCGAAGAGGTCTAATACAAGCCTCTTAGCATTCATTCATCGCATAGACACTAAAACCATAAGGAATTTAAAACTTTCTTTACCAAGAAAGCATTTAAAA
>JAJOOS010019022.1:0-16733 GCA_029582725.1 Solanum chiquidenum
ATATATATATATATATATATATATATATATATATATACATATATTTACGTATATATCTCTTATTAATTAATTAACATATCTCATATGATTGGTTAAGTTCCATTTAATAATTTTATTTCTTATTTTATATAATAAATTTTATATTTTATTTTATGTGTATGTATTATTATTTTATTTATTATTTTACAAAATTAGAAAAATAAAAGGTAACAATAATATTGTTGTAAGATTGGAAAAAAAGAAAAAAAATAACAATTAAAGATTTAAACCCTTCAAAAAATGTATAATATTGATTAAAATTTTGATTCTGAACATTTTAATTTAATAAAAAAAAAAAAAATTAATTTCTTGTAATAGATGTTTAAACTAGATTTTCTCTATAAAATAATTTTAATATTAAAAGTACATTAATATTCACCCTTAATCGTAATTTGAAACTAAAAACACTCTTTTTTAAAAGATTAACCAAACACGATTTTCTTATAAAAAACACTTTTCAAAAGAAGTAGCCAAACACAAATTGTTTTTTCTTTCAAATCATTTTTCTGAAAAGCTATTTTTAAAAAAAAGTGCTTTTGGAAATAAGCAGTTTTTAGCAGCAATGTCAAACAGACTCTAAATTTATAGAATGAAACTAAAAAGAAAATTTGTTGTTTGTGCAGTGTAAAATGAAATCACATTAATTTCTTATTAGCTTAAATGACATTATAAAAAATGATATTCATATCATAGAAAATGTATGTCTGTTGATCAATTGTGCTATATTTATATCAGTATGATACTTTACTTAAAGTGGGCAAATTTCATAACTAAATTAAGTTGAATTACGAAAAAGTTCATTAAAATTTGATTGATGATATTATCTTACAAATTAATCCTCATAATTATTGTTGCTCAAATAAAATAATAAGACAAAATGACTAAATAATTAATTCAAACTATTTGAAGACATATCAATTATTGTCATTAATACAATTAAACGAAGACGATAAAACGAATAAGTTCTACATTTAATTTCAAGAAAAATCACCTAAATACACATCTTATTTTACCATAATCTCAAAATTCCCTATAATTTAAAAAAAATTCAAAAATTCCCTCTCAGATACATCACTCTCCTTTCGCTGAGACATCCATATACCTTTCTCAGATACATCCCTCCCCTCTCTGATGCATCCCTCACCTATGTATCCAAATGTCTGCTCATGTATTCGGATGTCCTATCCCCTCTCTGATACATTCCTCCCCTCTCGGATACATCCCTCACCTATGTATCCAGATGTCCAGTGATGTATCCGAAATCCATAAATTCTTAGGGATTTTTGTAATTTGAAAAAGAGAAGGGAAATAATTTAATTAGCTCTTAACACTATGAGATTTATGTATATTATACTTAATTTAAGCCTTTGAAAATTGTAGACATCAAAATTTTGTAGGACTCTACAAGAGGAGTTTTATTTCAGTTTGAATTTTTGGAGACTACTTTACCCTAAACCCCAACTCATGTCTATATAAAGGGTAATATATTCCATGTATATAAAGGGTAATATATTCCCTTGTAGAGACATCTCAAAAAATTCATAAATTCATGATATATTTATAAAGAGATTAATATGTGGCCTCCTACTTCGAGAAATATACTACTAACAGCCCTCAAATCACGGAGATATTTAGAGAGAAGAATCAAGAAAGAACATAATTGTACTCACATTATTTATCAATAAAACATTCTTGTTTTTTTAGATTGCAATTTAGTTTCCATCATATTAAAATATGTTGGAAAAAAATTGACACGCCTAGTGAGACCAAATTTGTCCTTCATCTCATCTCTCACAAATGAAATAGGCAAATATGAAGCTACAAAATAACAAAGGTGGAAGCTTCATTTTTAGGAGTATTTCATGTCTCATCGTTGCGTCTCATCAAGTCTACACTCTGACAAGCCATGAAGTAGGGGGCATTTGTTGACATAAAAATAATTCGAATTTTACAAGACGTGTTTAATTCTAGCTTGGACTCTACTACTCTACGCTAAACCCTAACTTATATATAAAGAGTATTATATATTTCGAATATTTCTTAAACTCTTGGGATATTCACAGTGAGATAAAAATATGTTACACTCTTCTTGATAACCAAATATTTCAAGAAGATCCACAAAATCCTCCTTACATGGAGAATAAGTCCAAATCATCCTTAATTTGAGAAATACGCCACTAACGGTCCTCGAATCAAGAAGTAATCTTACTAGAGAAGAATCAAGGGATCAACAAATTTATATTCACAATCTTGATGAATGAAGTTATTATTCATTTTTTTTAATGATTTCAGTATATTTTCATACATAGAAAATTTGTTGCAACTTGCAAGCAAAGAAAATTGTTTTATCCGCATTAATTAGCTTGTCGAGTCTAAGAGAACATATTCTGTACCCTAAAAGAGAGTGGGAGTAGAGAGCCATGTGATTGCTTGTGCTTGAATTGCTTGCTTCTATAAAAGTGTTGTTTAGAGTTTTAGTGTGTTGCTTGAGGACAAACAACGAATTTAAGTTGAGGGTGTTCATATACCGTGAGTTTACGGTATTTTTAATACATTTCACTTAAGAATTGTGTGTGTCTAGGGCCTGTTTGTATTGGTTTTTATGTGGTTTTATCATGTTTTGCAGGAAAGATGTTTAGGCGCGGAAGTACAGAGACAGTTGAAAGAAATGCAGAAAAGGGCACCTACGGAGGTGATCTACGGACCGTAGGTCTATTGACGCTCCGTAGATAGTGACCGTAGATCAGCAGGCAAGGCAAATCAGGGAAATCTGACCAAGTGTGGAAACACGGTGGCCATTGACAGTCCGTAGATTGATCTACGGACCGTACTGTTGGTCCGTAGAATGATACTGATAGGGTTCCAGTACGTGATTTTTGAAGAATCTAAGTGTGGAGCTACGAAGAGGGATTGACGGACCGTAGATCAATCTACGGTACGTACTGGTGTCTCGTCGTTTGCTTCAGAGAAGTTGATTTTTGGACACTGAAATATTTTCTAAGTCCTAGCTGATGGAAGGGACTCACGGACTGTAGATCCATTGACGGTCCGTGAGTTAGTCTCATGGAATGAAGACGCGTGCCTGGACAAACTTTCCTTATTTTGTTTCCCTTTTAATTTAGGACTTGTTTTCTATAAATAGGGTATGTAAACCTCATTTTTGGGGTTAAAATTTATTACTTTTATTCTAGTTCTTGACTTGGGAGATTAACTTGCAACTTTAGCAAATCTTAATTTCCTGAGTTCGTTTTGAAGATTTTGGTGTCGTAATTCAAGTTGAATTTCTGGGTTTATTTTTCTTCTTACGTAAGTTCATAATTTTTTCATCTAAAACAATGAATTGTGTTCATATGATTATGGATAACTAAACTCCACAACTAGGGTTGTGGGAACCATGAGTGATTAACAAAGTATGAATAGTAACTAAGCAATTCTTGAATAGTGTTATGCATGCATTGATAATTCTTTCACTTAGAAGTATTTTTAATGAGTGCACGCGTTAGAACTCACCTCATTACTACTTGTCGGACCAAGGAGGTAATTAATGAGAAAAGAATTATCAACATAGATTTAGTGTAATACTATCTAATAGTCTAGTGTCGATTGGTGCGAAGTAATAACTATGCCAAACATCGATGTGATGTCTAATATGAGGTAAAGGTAAGGGTTAGTAAATTATACACACGTAGCTGGACCAAGGTGCGGGGTGAAATTCTCTAGATGTCGTACCAAGGATTTAGAGATACCTAACCTATCACTTTGCATGTAATACACTAGGAAGGGATTGCTATTACTAGGATTACTGCGTTATGAGCTTGTGGGGAACACATATACCTTAGTTAATTCTCTCATCTTGATAACGACCAAAATTGACTTTTGTTTACTGATAATATACTGTGAGGAGTGGAGCCTTCACTCGTAATGCAAAGCATAGGGAGGTTGTTATACTTTGGTTGGCTAACTACATTGCTGCAGATGGCGAGCATGCAGAGTGGGTCACCGCCCCACGGTTGGGTATCCGAAAGTCCACATTAAAATTTGTGGCTAAGTTCTTCTGGTTGTTGGTGCGTAACAGGGTGTCGCCTATAAAAAATGACAACCAACTCACATGGGACAGAGCCGTCATGGTTGCAACCTTAGTAGCAGGATTGGAGATTGACATTCCCCGCATGCTGCTGGCAAAAATTCACGAGAAGGTGTTCAAGACCTCCACTACTTACCCCCTTCCATGTTTAATTTTTCAATTGTGCAGGGACTCTGGAGTACCGATCTGGCACTATGATAGGTTGATACACCCTGCGGGGACCTTAGATGTTGGCCTGATTTGGGACGAGGTGAATGTGGCATCACCTCACAGAGGGCCACGGATCGATGTGCCATTGGGTACTGATTTAGTAGATGTTGTGGAGCAGATGCATGGTGATAATCTTGCCCCTCCAGCCCACACTGATGATGCCCCGGTCTCCTCTTCTCAGGCCGCTAGTTAGACCCCCAACTCATCTAGAGCCACCCCACCTTCGGGAGACAATGTTATACCACTGGTCCGAGTCCAGAAGTTAGAGGCTCAGATGGCCACTTTGCTGCACCATATTAAGCCCTGGCAGCGAAAGTTGATTGCTGAGTCCGAAGAGAGAGTAGAAAAAAGGATGGAGGCAAAAATGGACCATAAGATCCAAGAAGTTCATAAGCGGCTCAATGCCTTCGAGTTGAGAGTTCTAGAGAGGCCATCTCCCACTACTGATATGTCCTCTGTTTAGACCGAGCTATCTAGTCTCTGCGCCAATGTTGATGCCATCCTGGCCACACCAGCTATTGATCCACAGGCTGCACCCTCTGCATTAGGCGATGATACAGTCCTGGGTGCACTACTAAGTGGAAATGATGCGGAGGAGAAGACCGAGCCTTCACGTACCCGCGGTAAGAGGCACTGATCTAGTCACAAAGCTGAGCTCACGGAGGAGGAAAAGGCTTGCAAAAGGGAGCGCAGGCAGGAGAAGAAGGCATGGAAAGCCTCCATAATAGATGAGCAGCTGAGGTAGCAGAGGGCCCGTGAGATGATTGTTGGGGCGTTGAGTTCTATGCCCGTAAGGATTGATGTGAGAACCACTGAGGGTGAAATTAGAGTGACAGATAGCACTACTGATGGTGCTTTCCTTGTTGATGCAGGAATTACTGAGGGTGGCCTGAGTGATGATATAGCGGGCTCCGAGAAACCGGACCCACCCACTTGTTGATGAGTCTTCGACGCTATGCGCCACAATTTTTCTTCACCCAATCCATTATCTTTTACTGTTTTTATATGCATTGAGAACAATCGCAGCTAGTTTTTTTGGGGGTGGGGTAAATGGATTGTGAGTGATAGGGTGAAGCCTGAGCAACCCAACTCATAATCTTCTCTTGGGGTTTTCTTGCGTGTGTTCTTTTCCCTCGAGAGACTGTTTAATTTCTGTTGAACTGGCATGTGCTAGGATCGTATGTGTAGAAGCATGAGAAAGAATGAAGCATGATGGCTTATGAAAAGTGATACCCGTCCAAATTTTCATATGTGTGCTAGAATTTGTAGGCTAAGATAAGTTGAATGTGTTGGCTCTAAGTATGGCATTAATATGAATCAACTTGATGGCATGACTTAAGCTAAACCTTGAATCGAGTAATCTGATAATCTGATAATGAAACTATGTGTCAAGAGTGTGTGAGAATAGTTGATTGTTCAAACAATTTTTGTGCCAATCTAGAACTTGCCCGGTTAGTCCTGCTAAGACAATCTACTCTAGAGGCTAGGAAGTGATCATAGGCCCTTGTTCTGATAAGTCCACAAATTGCCTAAAAGAAGAATCCAACCAAATGAAATAAATGCTCCCTTTGATCCAAATGCTTTGAGCCTAAATTAGACCATTTCTTTCTAAACCCCTAACTCACCTTCGTACAATCTACTATGTTGGCCCCGGTCCCTCCTTGGACATATGCACCTCAACTTAGGCCAAAAGCCTAAGTTGAGGGTGGCTAATGTAAAAAGTAACTTCAATCTTAGCCCTGACCCGACATCGAGTATTGTGCACCTCAACCAACGGAAATTCCATAAGTTTAGGGTGGCTATGAAAGAGGAAACCGAAAGATAAATGGGTATGAAAAGAGTTTGATGCTGAAAAAGAGGGAAAAAAAAGGAAAGGATGTGACTTGTTGAAAGCCAAAGAAAAGAATAAAACACAATAAAAAGATGAAAGTGAAAAAATAAAGAGCTACAAAGTCTAAAGTCACATCCATGGTTGAAGAAAATCAAGGGAAAGAAGGTAAAACAGTAGGATGGCAAAAATAGGGAAAAAAGAGGTTGAAAGCCTAATGCAATGTCAAGGAGGGAAGAAAGTCACTAAGAAGTACACAAATGTACCACACCTGACCCTGAGCCTACGTTACAAACCAACAAAGTCCTATAGTGATCCTAGAGTCTAGTTTGGAGAGTCTAAGCAGTGAAAATAAGGGCAACCCTATGGTATTGAACACTTACTGTACTTGAAGTTACTTCTGAGTGTGAGTGTTGAATGAATCCTTGTACCTAAATTCATATTCAGTGTGTGAAAAAGGGATTTCGTTTGACGTAAGGGCACTAGTTACATTGTCAGAAAGTTGGTACCTTGGTGATAGTGAAACAATGCATATTGTTTATTGGTTGGTCGATCGTTGTCATATTTTTATCCGCATGAATTAGCTTGTCGAGTCTAAGAGAACAGATTTTGCACCCGAAAATAGAGTTGGAGTAGAGAGCCATGTGATTGCTTGTGCTTGAATTGCTTGCTTCTATACAAGTGTCATTTATAGTTTTAGTGCCTCGCTTGAGGACAAACAACGAATTTAAGTTGAGGGTGTTGATATATCGTGAGTTAACGGTATTTTTAATACATTTCACTTAAGATTTGTGTGTGTCTAGGGCCTATTTGTATTGGTTTTTATGTGTTTATATCATGTTTTGCAGGAAAGATGTTTAGGCGCGGAAGTACAGAGACAGCTGAGAGAAATGCAGAAAAAGGCATCAACGGAGGTGATATACGGACCGTAGGTCCATTGACGCTCCGTAGATCAGCAGGCAAGGAAAATCAGGGAAATCTAACCAAGTGTGGAACCACGGTGGCCATTGACGGTCCGTAGATTGATATACGGACCGTACTGTTGATCCGTAGAATGATACTGCTAGGGTTCCAGTTCTTAATTTTTGAAGATTCTAAGTATGGAGCTACAGAGAGGGATTGACGGACCGTAGATCGATATACGGTCCGTACTGGTGTCCCATCGTTTGCTTTAGAGAATCTGATTTTTGGATGTTGAAATATTTTCTAAGTCCTGGCTGACGGAAAGGACTCACGGATTGTAGATCCATTGACAGTCCGTCAGTCATTCTCGTGGAATGAAGACGTGTGCCTGAACAAACTTTCCTTATTTTGTTTCCCTTTTAGTTTAGGACTTGTTTTCTATAAATTTGGTATGTAACCTCATTTTCGGGGTTAGAATTTATTACTTTTATTTTATTTCTTGACTTGGGAGATTAACTTGCAACTTTAGCAATTTTTAATTTCTTGAGTTTGGTTTGAAGATTTTGGTGTCGCAATTCAAGTTGAATTTCTGGGTTTATTTTTCTTCTTACGTAAGTTCATAATTCTTTCATCTAAAACAATAAATTGTGTTCATATGATTATGGGTAACTAAACTCCACAACTAGGGTTGTGGGAACAATGAGTGATTAACAAAGTAAGAATAGTAGCTAAGCAATTCTTGAATAGTGTTATACATGCATTGATAATTCTTTCGCTTAGAAGTCTTTTTAACGAGTGCACGCGTTAGAACTCGCCTCATTACTACTTGCCGGACCAAGTAGGTAATTAATGAGAAAAGAATTATCAACATAGATTTAGTGTGATACTATCTAGTACTCTAGTGTCGATTGGTGCGAAGTAATAACTATGCCAAACATCGATGTGATGTCTAATATGAGGTAAAGGTAAGGGTTAGTAAATTATACACACGTAGCCGGACCAAGGTACAGAGTGAAATTTTATAGATGTCGAACCAAGAATTTAGAGATACCTAACTTATCACTTTGCATGTAATACACTAGGAAGGGATTGTTATTACTAGGATTACTGCGCTATGAGCTTGTGGGGAACACATATACCCTAGTTAATTCTCTCATCTTGATAACGACCAAAATTAACTTTTGTTTACTGATAACATACTGAATTCTTACAATTTGTTTCACAAATCCCCCCTTTTTAATTACTTGTTTCTGGAAGTAATTTGACTAAACGAATATAATTGTTGGTTAAAGTTAAGTCTAAACTATTTTCCTCGTGGGATCGACTCCAACCTACAAGTTGGGTTATTTACTTGATAATGATCGCTTATGCTTCTGAAAAGAGGTGTAATTTGAGTGTATCAGTTCCTCCATAAGATGATTGTCTAGATAGACATTAGCTAGTGGATACAGTTAAGATAGAAGTTCATGGTCCTTACTTTGGAAAGTAAGAGAACCTTTTTCGGTGTAGGAGACACTGGGGGATCATGTTATAGCTCACATGGTCTTTATGTCAGTTAAAGATCATTCCGACATTAATAATGAACTAAAGTTACTTCAAGGATTATCTCATATGTGTTCAAAGGTTTTAAAGATGTTAGCTTGCATTGACCATGTTTTATGACTTGTGTTTTCTAACATTCTTATATCATGTTTTAGCTTGGTCAATTTCATGTCATGAAATGTCCCATTTTATCATGATTTAAATGTTTTATGGATGGCTATCATACTTGGTACATTGTTTTGTACTAACGAATATTCTTGCCTACAATTTTCCCAGAAGCAGGGCCGATATTCATGGTTCTCAATTTCGTGGCTAGAGGTTGGCTTGGTTGATTTCCAGAGCTTTGGTCATTCCTCATGCATTCGAGGATGGAGTTATATTGTTTTTGATTGCTATCTTACTTTTACGTTTTGTCATGATGTATGGGCTAGGCCCAATTTCATTTTATTGTATTAGTTGGCTAAAGACACAAAGTGTCTAGACTTCGACTTTACTTTTATAAAATGTTTGGATTTGAAATATTATGTTTACTCTTATGTTCTATTTCTTATGTTGTGAATGCTAAGTGGATTGTATGGGGTATCTCGGGGTCCTATACACCATGTTACATCAAGGGTGTACCCCTGGGTCGTGACACCATGTTATAACTTACATGATCTATGTTAGTTAATGGTAAATATCCCACAAATGATATGATTTCTTACTTAGCTTATGTTATACATATGTCATGATTCTCATATTGCATTTACCATTTCATGATTTATGAACTATGCTTATCTGATTGATATGTTTTACTTGGTCATACATTATCATGTTTTGTACTCATCACATTATCAAGTTTATTTTTATGCTTGTTCCTATATTTCGTCAATTCCAAGTACTGACGCATCTATCTTGTGTGTTTATATTTTTTCATAATATAAAGTTTGAGGTTCCTTCATCCGTTCATGGCTAGCAGATTGACTCAGATTTGCTTAGCTTGTGGGAGTGCTCATGGTTTGATGGAATATTGACATGTTATGAGTTCTTATCTAGTTTAGTCGTTGTAGTATTCTTATGAGCATTTGCGGGGTATTTTCTGATTTAGGGCAAAGACCTGACAATTGAGAGGTTTTTATGTTTTATAATTTATTTATTTTTTGGCCAATGAAAAATTGGAGGGAGAGTAAAATATATGTTGGAGGGAGAGTAAAATATATGTTGGAGGGAATATAACATTTAAGTGAAAACATTAAGGCCACACTTGTAATGTTTTTTTTTTACAATTATAAAAATAATACACTTTTAAAGTGTGGTCATATGTGTAAATAGGTGGTGCCAATTAAATCATAATGTAACAACGCTTATAAAGTGTAGCATGTGCCATTAAATAATACACTTTATAAGTGTTGCAAATACAACTGAAGCCAAAAGCTAAAAACATAGGCTACACTTTAAAAGCGTACCCAAATATATTTTAGACAACACTTTATAAGCGTTGTCAAGATTTATTGTGGCCGTAAGCCTAAAATGTTGTAGTGAAAGGACAGAAGAAAGCATCATTACCTCCAGTCCCACCCACCTTGGGCGTAGTGCTAGCAACAGGAGGATTAGTAGGAGTTTGAGTTGCTTGAGCAGAAGGAAGCACTCCAGGACCAACCAATCCCTTTAAGAACGACATGATCTGTTGAGCTAACACTGGATCCGAAGGAGGAACACTTGTAGTCCCAACCTGCACCTCTTCCTCTTGTCCCACATCCTCAACATCTTCAGCATCAACATTCTCCTCTTCAATCTCTTCATGACGCACATGAGGGTTCTCATTCACAGGAGCATTCTCAACAGGAGCTCCATTTCCAACTGGCGCTACTCTTCCACGACCTCTACCCCTAGCTCTTTCTCTACCCCTACCTCGATCGTGATCTCTCGTTGCAGATTCCTCGACCGGAGCATTGAAAGGAGCTATGGGCCTAACACTGTTGAATCTAGTACTAAATATCTGCGAACAGAAGAGTGAAGGAGGTTAGATACAAATTTGAATCGCCAGATGCCAATTGGAATAAAGTCATAGAACGAAAGGAGACAAGAGAAAACAAAGAGATATCTGAAAGTCCTATATCCTCACAAAGAAAAGTAGAGGCGTCCCCGTACTACTCCGCAAAACACTACTAGACTCATTTTAGTACATCGAGATCAATGAACCTAGGCTTTGATACCAACTTTGTCACGATCCAGACCATTGTGATTCGCACCCACACTAACACTCCGGTGGGAGAACCACTACTAAAACCTAAACCAAGGCATTTAAGTATACGAAAACAGGAATAATAGCTAAAAACTGAAGTTCCCATAAACTTCAACAAAAGATCTAACAACTAACAATGCGGAAGAAATAACCTAGAACCTAGAAGTCAATGTGCCAAAAAATCTAACAATGAACCAAGTCTAAACAAAAAGGGATGCAACCCCAATCTAATGAACTAATCAACTAACTAGAACAAATGTCTAAGTCTGAAAATGGTGGACAAAGACGAAAGACAATTCCATTGCATCCCACAAGAATTAGCTCACCCTTGAATTCGAACGACGATCACTGATCTCCTAAGTGAGGTTTGTCAGTAGCCGCTTGAAGATGCCCTGTACTCATGGAACAAACAACGAACAACTTCCCATTTTATATCAAATCATTGGTTCTCTCATGGAACCCAAACAGTTAGCATACCTGAACGTGGTATCTAATCTCATGATTATGCCAGAACGTGGCAACCGATCTCATAGTTATGTCGAAACGTGGCAACCGATCCCATAGTTATGCCAGAATGTGGCAACCGATCCAAGTTAGTTATGCCGAAATGTGGCAATCGATCCATTCAACACACCACAATCACAATCACAAGTATATCATCAAGATCATACATTTAAGTCATGATTTCATGGCAATCATCATTCTTCTATCTCATTTACAAAAAGTGTCATCAACATTGCCACATTCATACATATACAAGTAGCATAATGAAACAAGAACAAGCATACATCACACAATCATAGAATCACAACTATCACCTACCTCGAAACAAGCTTGCAACCCTAAGAAACTTGATCCTTCTATTAGTTAGTTGCTTTAGGACTGCAGGGTCTATTTCTAAGTTTCATGTATTTCTTTTTTCAGTTATTTTAGGGGTAGTTACCATGGTTAGCACCATGACTTAAAAGTAGGACCATGATTTGTTTCAGTTTCTTTAATTGTATGTTTATGTATTTTTGGTTCTTTTTACTGAACAATCTCTCTGCATAAGCGTTTCTCTTAGTCATCTTCACATTTAAATTTCTTGGTATTCTCCTGCTTTCCGTTCAGTAGCAAACTAGACATTGTCTTCATTGTGTTATCTGTCATCTGTCTTACTAAAACTAACAGTTGGTATCATAGCTTTCACCTTAAGAGATCTGTGATCGAGTTGGAGAAGCCATGGATGCTGAAGCAAGTTTCTCACCAATTGCTCTGCCGGTCTTTGATGGAGATAATTATCAGATTTGGGCAGTACGAATGGAGATGTACTTGGATGCTTTGGATCTCTGGGAAGCTGTGGAAGAGGATTACGATATTCCAGCCCTACCAAATAATCCTACCATTGCTCAGATTAAAGCACACAAGGAAAAGAAGACAAAAAAATCGAAGGCCAAGGCATGTTTATTTGTTCCTGTATCGTCAACAGTTTTCACGTGAATAATGTCTCTGAAAACTGCTAAAGAAGTATGGGATTATCTCAAGGAAGAGTATTCGGGAGATGAGAGAATAAAAGGTATGCAAGTTTTAAACTTAATTAGGGAGTTTGAATTGCAAATAATGAAGGAATCTGAAACAATGAAGGAATATTCAGATAGACTTCTAAATATTGAAAATAAGGTGAGGCTACTCGGCTCTACATTTTCAGACTCGAGAATTGTTGAGAAGATCCTTGTAACAGTTCCTGAAAGGTATGAAGCAACAATTACAACCTTAGAAAATACTAAGGATTTGTCAAAGATTAGTTTGACAGAGTTGCTCAATTCCCTGAAAGCTCAAGAGCAAAGAAGACTCATGAGATAGGAGGTTACAACAGAAGGGACTCTTGTCAGTAAGCATCGGGTTAACAAAATTCAGAAGAAGAAAAATAATCAAGTAGTGTGTGAAGGAGAAACATCAGCCAACAACAAAACTAAGGGAGGAAGCGTGAAGAAAAGTTATCCCCCTTGTCACCATTGTGGAAGAAAAGGCCATGCACCATTCAAGTGTTGGAGGAGACCTGATGCTAAATGTAAGAAATGCAATAAGCTTGGACACGAAGCAATGATTTGCAAGAATAAGTCCCCGCAGGAGGAAGGAAATGCTCAAGTTGCTGATCAAGAAGAAGAGGATCATCTTTTTGTTGCAACATGCTTTTCAAGTAAGAGCTCAACAGATTCTTGGTTAATTGACAGTGGTTGCACTAACCACATGTCCCAAGACGATAGTTTATTCAAGGAGTTGAAGCCCACTGAAATTTCCAAGGTTCGGATAGGAAATAGAGATCACCTTCCTGTCAAAGGAATTGGAACCATAGCTATCAAGACGAGCACTGGCACAAAGAAAATTTCAGAGGTTCTTTATGTTCCTGAAATTGATCAAAATTTGCTAAGCGTAGGACATCTGATGGAAAAAGGATTCAGGGTTTTCTTCGAAGATCATCACTATCAAATCAGTGACACGACTGGAAATGAAATTTTCAGGGTGAAGATGAGAGGAATGAGTTTTTCCTTTGATCCAACAGAGAAAGAGCGACTAGCTTATTCCATGAAGGCAAGTGTAACAGAAACCTGGCACAAGAGACTTGGCCATTGTCATCTACAAGCACTATTGTTGCTGGAGAAGAAAGATATGACAAGAGGACTACCAACTCTAGTTGATCACTTACCAAGCTGTCAAGCTTGTCAATTTGGTAAGCAGAATAAGAAGTCATTTCCTAAAGCAACATGGCGGACTTCTCAAAGGTTGCAACTGATTCACACAGATGTTGCAAGACCTCAAAGAACACCATCCCTTAACGGTAGTCTATACTATGTTATATTCATTGATGACTATACAAGATTCTGATGGATTTTTTTTATGAAATATAAATCAGAAGTGGCTGGAATTTTCTTGAAGTTCAAGAAAATGGTGGAAAATCAAAGTGGTTGCAGAATCCAATCTCTGCGGTCTGACAATGGAAAAGAGTATAATTCTGAAGAATTTAACAAATTTTGTGAGGAAGCGGGTATTACTCATCAGCTTACTACTCCATATACTCCACAACAAAATGGAGTTAGTGAAAGGAGAAACAGAAATATAATGGAGATTTCGCGGTGCATGTTGCATGAAAAAGACTTGCCAAATTTTTTTTGGGCTGAGGTAGCTAATACGTCAGTATTTCTCCAAAATCGGCTTCCTACTAAAGCATTGCTGAATAAAACTCCATTCGAGGCTTGGAATGGATACAAACCATCACTAAGCTTCATTAAAGTATTTGGTTGTGTTTGTTTCTTCCATGTGCCACAAGTTAAAAGAGACAAACTTGACAAGAAGGCACTTCCTGGAATATTTGTGGGTTATAGCTCATCCTCCAAGGCATACAAAGTATATAATCCACAAACAGGGAAGATGACTGTCAGTAGAGATGTGCACTTTGTTGAGGAAGAGAAATGGGACTGGAAAGACAATCAACTTTCAGTCAAAGCTTCAGAGGAGCAGGCATCGAATCACTGGAAAAATGAGTTGGTGGATGATCTTCCAATTAGAGGTACAAGACTACTCTCTGACATCTACTAACAAAGTAATGTGGCAGTTTGTGAACTGCAGGGCACGATGAAGCACTTCAAGATAAAAAGTGGAGAAACGCCATGGAGCAGGAGATGCTAATGATCAAGAAAAACAAAACTTGGGAGTTAGTTGACCGACTGAAAGATAGGAAGGTCAATGGAGTAAAATGGGTGTTTAGAACCAAGCTCAATTATGATGGTTCTATCAATAAATACAAGGCTAGGCTTGTTGTCAAGGGATATGCCTAAATATTTGGTGTTGATTACTCGAACACCTTTGCTCCAATAGCCCGATTGGATACCATTAGATTGTTGCTAGCAATAGCAGCACAAAAGGGCTGGAAAGTGTTCCAGTTAGATGTGAAATCTGCATTTTTAAATGGTGTACTACTGGAAAAAATCTATGTAGAGCAGCCCGAGGGTTTCTTTGAGCAAGGAAAAGAAGAAAAAGTTTGTCAGCTTAAAAAGGCTCTTTATGGTTTAAAACAAGCTCCAAGAGCTTGGTATAACAGGATTGATGATCACTTGTTGAGTTTGCGGTTTGTACGAAGTGTATCTGAAGTTACTCTTTATGTCAATCATAAAGGAACTGATCTTCTCATTGTTTCCCTTTATGTTGATGATCTCTTGGTGACAGGAAACAATGTGTGGCTGGTTGAAGAGTTTAAGAAGGAAATGATGCAAGTCTTTGAAATGACAGACTTGGGGCTAATGGCATACTTTCTGGGAATGGAAACCAAGCAAGGCTGTGATGAAATTTTTATCTGTCAAAAGAAGTATGCTGGAGAGATACTTATGAAATTTCATATGGAAAATTGCAAGGCATCAACCACACCAATGAATCCAAAGGAGAATTTAAGCAAAGAGGATGGAACTGATCAAATTGATGAAGGAAATTTCAGAAGCTTGATTGGATGTTTGATGTATCTCACTGCTACAAGGCCGGATATTCTATTTGCTGTAAGTCTTTTATCTAGATTTATGCATTGTGCTACTGAAATGCATATGCGAGCAGCAAAAAGAATTATAAGATACATTAAAGGTACTGTTGAATATGGTATCAAATTCAAGAAGTGTGAGACTTTCAAGTTGCATGGATTCTCTGACAGTGATTGGGTTGGATCCATTGATGACATGAAAAGTACATCAGGATATTGTTTCAGTTTGGATCGGGGATTTTCTCTTGGTGTTCAAAAAAATAGGAAACTATGGCACAATCCACGGCAGAGGCTGAATTCATTTCTGCAACTGCAGCAGTAAATCAAACCTTATGGCTGAGAAAAATACTTTCTGCTTTGCATATGGAGCAAAAAGTTAATACTGAGGTTCATGTTGATAATCAAGCTGCAATAGCCATTTCGCATAATCCGGTGTTCTATGGGAAGACTAAACACTTCAACATCAAGCTTTTTTTCTTGAGGGATGTGCAAAAAAAAGGAGAAGTGATTCTTGTTTACTGCAAATCTGAAGATCAGCTAGCAGATGTATTTACGAAATCCCTTCCTGTCAGCAAGTTCGAGTTCCTAAGGCAACAACTTGGAATTTGCAGCTCCTAATGCAAGGAGGAGTATTAGTTAGTTGATTTAGGACTGCACGGTCTATTTCTAAGTTTCCTGTATTTCTTTTTTCAGTTATTTTAGGGGTAGTTACCATGGTTAGCACCATGACTTAAAAGTAGGACCATGATCTGTTTCAGTTTCTTTAATTGAATGTTTACGTATTTTTGGTTCTTTTTACTGAAAAGCAATCTCTCTGCATAAGCGTTTCTCTTAGTCATCTCCACATTTAAATTTCTTTGTATTCTCCTACTTTCCTTTCAGTAGCAAACTAAACATTGTCTTCATTGTGTTATATGTCATCTGTCTTACTAAAACTAACACCTTCCCTTTACGGATTCGTTCCGCTTGTTCTTGGTCTACAAGCAATCAATATAATAAGGGAATCAATAAACAATCACTAATTACCTGAATTGCTAACAATTCTATGAACCCTAGATCAAACCGATGATCCCAATTATCCAAATTAGGATTGTTTTCACATTAGAATTGTCACGACCCGGGAGCACCCCCTAGTCGTAACCGGCGTACTCGACCTCGAAGAGGTCTAATACAAGCCTCTTAGCATTCATTCATCTCATAGACACTAAAACCATATGGAATTAAAAACTTTCTTTACAAAGAAGACATTTCATAAATATAAAAAAAAAAGCAAGCGGAAGACTTTCTAGACTTTATACATGTTGTCTCAAACCATCTAATACTTTAGAGTACAAAATTCGGGACTAATCCCGTACACAACGTAAACAATACTAAAAAGACATAAAAGAACATATTGGGT
>JAJOOS010019023.1:0-17090 GCA_029582725.1 Solanum chiquidenum
CTTCGCCTTATTCATGTTGGCCGGTATTTCTTACTCCGTATAATCTTCCTCCTGAAATGTGCATGACCAGTCCCTACATCTTTCTAAGTTGTGTTATTACAGGTCCCCGTAATCCAAAAAGTTTGATTGATGTCTATCTACAACCATTGATAGATGAGCTCAAACAATTGTGGTTTGAAGGCGTTTTGACTTATGATATATCAACTAAGCAGAATATCGTTATGCGTGCTTCTTTAATGTAGACTATTAATGATTTTTCTGCATACAGGATGTTGTCTGATTGGATGACAGCTGGAAAGCTAGCATGTCTGTATTGCATGGAAAATAGTAAGACATTCACTTTAAAGCATGGCAGAAAAAATACATGGTTTGATTGTTATCGCCAGTTCTTGCCAATGGACCATGAGTTTAGAAAGATGAAAAATGCATTTAGGAGACCCATAGATCCTGAGGATATTGCAGGATTTATTTCTTCTGTGCCAGAGCGCATCAACCATGATACTCATATACTTGTTGTTTTGTTTGGTACGACGGATCCTCGGCAATATTATCCTAATTACCGTCGACCAGTAGGTGCTTCCTCTACTTTACAGGCAGTGCCTTCAGTGCGCTACGAGGACCTATCTTTACATGCTATTCGTCGAGGACGACCCTTATCGACAGGTACTCCATCTCCCATAGGTGCATCTCCTAAGTTATCTACCATAAGGATTAGAGATTCTAGTAGCGAACAGTCAGATGCTATGGCCGGTACGCCTATATGCATCCTGATGTATCACCCTCATCTACAGCTACACCTAGTGCTACTCCAGATGAGATGCTTCCCCTAGTTCCTTGCCAGAAGGACAGACTTGGTAAAGTCATGATTGAGCCGGATAGATCATCGTAAGTTTCTTCTGTTATCTATTTGTTAGTTTATTTTATTTATTTCTTATACTTTAATATATTATTCATGATCTAACATATTTATTATATTTTTGCAGGTGGCATCCGACAAAGAATGTTGCCCGGGCTTTAAAAGATTGTGTTAGGAGACTATATACACAAGCTTATCACTCTTGGAGTGAGATCCCAAATAGTATATGTCAGGCGATGTTTAATAACTTTAAGGTATATATTTTTTAGTTAAGTTTAGTGTACTTTACTTTTTTTCACTATCGATCTAATTAACGTTATTCAAATTTTTTATTCAGACTATGTGTACTTGGGAGTCGAGGCACAATAATGTCCTTTCGACCACATTTGAGAGGAAGGCATCCGCCAGACTGTCTGTCTGGCTAAAGAAAGTTCGGGATAGTGTTGAATGTCCGAATTAGATGTTGCCGCATGTTTTTGATGATTTGGGTCGGTATTGGAACACAGACAAGTTTAAGGCAATATCAGACCAAGCCAAAAAGGCTAGAGGCTGTCTTAAGGGTGGCTCGTTGCACACCGGAAGTGCAAAGTCTGTTGGAACAATTGCAAGAGAGATGGTAATTAGTTCTAATTCAAATTTTTAAATAAATAATTAGTTGATTCATTTATATCGTTATAAATTTCAGTTTTTTATTTATAGGAAAAAGAATTGGGACGCACTCCCATTGCATCGGAGATTTTCAAGAAGACTCATGTCAGGAAGAAAGAAAATGAGTCGGATCCGGATGTGTGGGTGGAGGAAAGAGCCGAACAAACTTTTGTAAGTTATTTAATATGAATAATATATATTAATCGTGAATATATTTATTATATGTATATATATTTATGTCAATTTTTTATATTTAATATGCAGAATGAGTTTCAGCATTACGTCGCTGAGAATCTAGATAGTTCGGTCGAAATGACACCTGAACTTTCCACCCAGATTTGGAAAGAAAAAGTGGTAGGGGTGACACACAAGGGAAGAGTCTATGGTCTAGGCTCTCGAAACAATGTAAGACGACTCCAGTCAGGCTTAGAAGGAATTGGATCGTCAAGTCAAGCTGAGGCACTTGACGGTGTTCAGATTGCTGCTATGTCCGATCAAATAGCTAAACTTACAGCGGCACTGGCAGAGTCGGAGCGGAGAAGAGTAGCTGAACAAGAAAGCATGAGCAAGACCGTTCAGTGAATCCAAAAACAAGTGATGAACCTCGCTCGTGAAAACTACTACTTCGACTCCCGAGGAAAGCGACGACTACAGTACTGATAGTGAGGATGATTGTGTAGGACCCACTCCCTAGTTTACATCGGTGAACTTTAATGAATTTTTTGTAATTTTGAAACAAATTTTGAAAGACTTTATAAGTCTTTAAATTTTGATGTAGATACTTTCGAATGTTATTTTAAGTTTCTTGTTTTATGTTTTGTGTAGATTGTTTATAATTGTAGTTTGATTGGACTGAATAGTATAGATCAATTGAATTGAATTGAATTGCAGGTGGGCAATAGAAACTGTCAGTTTCTACTGTCAAAAAAATTGCAGAAAAAGCGACTGACAACATGGTTTTGTCCGTCGCTTTTCTTGGGTTTCATTTTTTTAAAACCCAAAAAAGCGACGGACATGGTCCTTTTGTTCGTCGCTTTTCTAGGATTTTCAAAAATCAAATTTCTTCAAAAGCGATGGACTGCGTCGCCTTTTTTAAAAAAAATTAAAAATTAAAATATAGCGACGGAGTCCGTCGCTTGTTTAAAAATAATTCAAAAATGCGACACGGTCCATCGCTTTTGGAAAAGTGTCGAGCCAAAAAGCGGCAAACATAATTACGTCGCTTTTGGCCAAAAAAGCGACGGTCTGCGATGCTTTTGTCCGTTTCTTTTTGGCAGTTTTTTAGTAGTGAATTATACAAGGAACAAAATATAATTAGGTTAATGTTTTGTATGTATTGTCGTAGTTAAAGTATTGGACCGATTTGTGGTTTCAGTTATGGGAGATTTCTACAGGTTTCACATTATAATCTAAGTTTTGATAAATTAGTATAGGTAATTAAATATTAGGTGTATTGTATTATATGAATATCATTAAAAATGATAATTGAAGGAATTGAGACTTACCCTTAGGCTTGAACTTTAGTCAATTGATTATAGATTTGGGTGAGTTTTTGGGTCTATGCTAGACATATAGTAATATGGGTGTCTATGGACTCTTTTATTTATAAATTATGCATACTTGATAGATTGGAAGCGTTCTGAGACATTGAAGAAAGGAAAATCGAGGTGAATTTTCTTGCTTGACTTCGGCTCTTCGGTGAAGGTAGGTTATGGTTTATTCTATGTGACAGACACTCTTAATAGTGATTGATAGTCATCGAGTGATATTGTGAATTTTCTATTTACTTGGTTGTTTTGGTTTGGATAATTCATGTGTTGTTGTGATTGATTTGTAATTCCAAGACCGCGAAATTCATAATCTTGAACTTGTTCTATTAAAGTGATGTCTTGAATAAAGAAGGTTTAATGAAATATTGTGAAGAAAGTGGAAAGAGATGATAAAGAATGACAAATGAATTAACTATATGGTTGGATAGGGTGCCACGAGCCGGCATGATATATTTGGATCGAGTGTCACGAGCTAGCACGGTATTATTGGATCGGGTGTCACGTTCTGACACAGTATTATTGGATTGAGTGTCACGTTCTGACACGATATCATTAAACCGGGTGTCACGTTCTGTCACGGTAACATTAAAGTAAAAGATATTGAATTAACTTGATGTACTCAATCTCAAAGAACTCACTTCCCAAATGAGCGTGGTGTGGAGGCATGAGTCCTCCTATGTGTGTTTGGTATTGTGATTGATTATGTACTAGCTTCCGTGTTGTTGTCACTTGTTCATGTTCTTTCTTGCTTGTCATCTGCTAAGTGCTATAGTTTATTTCATGTTATTACTTTATGCATATTAGTTTCTATTTTGAGTCGGCCGATGATATCTACTTAGCACATGTTTCCCTGTACTAGTCTCTTCTTGTATTTTCCTTCGTTTTCCTTTTGTGGAGTGTAACGAGTGTACCAACGACTTTGAATCGCCCTCAGCTCTAGCCAGTCTCCATCATATCAGGTTCCAGGGTGAGATATTCATTAAAGCTCGTGTTGGATTCTCTCGGTCATGGCATGATGTCCTTAGGTTTCGGACATAAACTATTTTATTCATTTATTTTGGTGTCTTTGTTACTCTTAGACTTAGTATTTGAAGATTAGATGTCCTTGACGTAATGACTTTCAGGTTTTGGGAAACGATATTTAATAGACGTTAGTGGAATTGTGTTCTTACATTAACTAGTTTTTTGACACGTGCGTTGCACATGATTACCAATTCAGAAAATATATGTTATAGTAAATAATAATGCTTATTTAAGCGAAGATTTGAATAATAAGCTTAGCACAAAATAATATTGCAGATTCTTTTGTGAATGTTCGATGTGGATCGTCATATATATATCTTATTCACGCGAACATACGAAGATGGTCAATGAAAATTTTTATTAGTCAAATGCAATAATGTATATATTTGTTTCAATTTGATGAGGTTTACTCATGTAACTTGTAGTATCTCACTAATATTACCTTATAGATGATATTTATTGTGTAGTTTTTTTGTAGTCTAACCAGATGTGCTTTGCACGTGTATTCCACGTTAAACTGTTTAAATGTCATATGAACATGTGAAGAGAACAACTACGTAAACTAATAAAGGTTTCCTCTTTTTTTTTACCTAAAATAATTAAAAATTAAAATTAAAGAATATATTGTATATGTGAAATCATATATATAATAACATGTTCATCTTACACCCAACAAAGATATAGTTCATGCACTTGTAAATGATTTTTCAATTTATTCAACCAAGCATGATTCGTCAAAGGAAAAATAACAACACTGTGTTATCACATATATAGGGGCGGTATAATTAATATACTGAAAGACAAAAAATAGAAATAATTAATGTAATAACTATGAAATTCATAATATTATAACTAAGATTGTAAAAGAGTGTGAAAAGCGTTTGCAATAATTAGTAATAACTAAATTGTTGTAACAATACCGAACTTTGGAAATGACCTTTTACCCCAGCACTATTTAATAATGTATTTTAAAGGTCTATAAGTGCCCGCGTGAACATCATAAATATTGCATCATTATAAATAGTAATGTGTCCACATGGGCACATATATTTTACCTTTGTTATGAGTTTTTTTTTTTAAAAAAAAGAAGAAGTTGGAACATTTTAAAATAATATATTTTGAAGTTAGTAGATCTTGTTAACTTGATAATACATTAGTGACATATATAATACTTTAACTTAAATACAAATACCTACCCAAATATAAATATATATTTGCATTAATGAAAATAATTATCTCATAAAAATTAGTTATTAAATAAATAATAAAAATTAAACTGAAACAAACATCAACTGGCGTTATTACAAGTCATATGAACTTTTCTTCGTCTAAAATACTGAAATATTAAGAAATAGTAAATAAGTAAAACAAAAGGGCAATGTTCATATAGTAATAACTATTTTGAAGCAAAGTTCCTGACAATCTAAATCACATAAGTAACATTGATAAATAAAGTCATTCTTTCGTCTTGAGCATCAAAAAAACAAATCATGACAATTCTCTAAATTTTAGAAAAATATATTTAGAAGTATATATCTACATCACAAGAAAAATTATTTACAAAAACAAATGAATTTAGACTACATCATGTTACTCGAGGTTATGGAATATACCCTGTTAGAATAGAACAATTTACTTCATCAGAATAGGGGTACCTCATATTCCGCTAAACTTCGAACTCACTCAACCATAATAAATCATACAAACAATTTAAAATGTAAGAAGAAGAAGAGTAGAAGATTAAAAAAATTGTGGTTTAAAAATGACAGGAAGCCCCTCTATTTATAGTCAACAGAGGGTAGTATGAACCAGTGTTTTTTGTGTCTTATCTGAAAAGTCATGACTTTTCCGAGAAGTCACAACCCTTTGGAAAAGTCGTGACCTTTCCGAGAAGTCACAACCCTTTAGAAAAGTCACAACTTATTGAAAAAATCACAACTCTTTGAAAAAGTCACAACTCATCGAAAAATCATAACCCTTTGAAAAAAGTCACAACTTATCAGAAAAGTCACAACCTAAGTTAGGGATATTATAGTAATTTAACATTCAAGTTAGGAGTTCATGTTTTTAAGGTAATATAGATAAGATTTAAGCTTCCGCATTATGGTTAGTATTTCGTAAGTTGAACGATAAATGTAAGTTGGGGTTTAATTCATTGGTTTGCCCACCTAGGAGGTTAAGTGTGGGTTCCACTCATGACTCGTTTTGGGTCGTGACAATACCCCCTTAATTCATGTTCACATAATCAACGAACAATGACAAATAAACACATTGTGTATTATTTTTCTAATAAAATTAATAGATCAATGTCACGACCCAAAATGAGTCATGAGTGGCATCCACACGTAATCTCCTAGGTGGGTGAACCAATGAATCCAATCCCAACTTATATTAATTGTTCAACTTACGAAATACTAACCATTATGCGGATGCTTAAATCTTATTAATGTAAGAAATACAAATCAACTAGCGTCTATTAAATATCGTTTCCCAAAACCTAAAAATCATCACATCAAGGACATCTAAATCCCAAATACTAAGTGTAAGAATATCAAAGACCCCAAAATAAATAAATAAAGTAATGTGTGTCCGAAAACTAAGGACATCATGCCATGACCGAGATAATCCAACACGAGCTTGAATGAATAGCTCACATTAGAACTTGATATGCTGGAGACTGGCTAGAGCTGAAGGAAAATCGAAGCTATCGGTACACTAGTTGCACTTCACAAGAGAAAACAAAGAGAAACACAGGCAGGGGTCAGTACATGGCAACATGTACTGAGTAAATATCATTGGCTGACCCAAAATAGAAACTAATATGCAATAAGCAATAGTATAAATCAACTATAGCACTTAGCAGGTGGCAAGCAACAAACAACATGAACAAGTGACAACAGCACCGAAGCAAGTACGTAATTAATCACAATATCAAACACACACACGAGGACTCATACCTCCACACATACTCATTTGGGAAATGAGTTCTTTGAGATTGAGTACATTAAGTTAATTCAATATGTTTTCCTTTAATGTTACCATATCTGAACGTGACACCAGATCCAATAATACTATGTCAGAACGTGACACCCGATCCAATAATACCATGTCGGAACGTGATATCCGATCCAATAATATTGTGTTGGAACGTGACACACGATCTAATAATATCATGTCAGAACGTGACACCTGATCCAATAATACCGCGCCGGCTCGTGGCACCCGATCCAAATATATCGTGTCGGCTCGTGGCACCCGATCTAAATATATCGTGTCGGCTCGTGGCACCCGATCCAACCATATAGTTAATCATTTGTCATTCTTTATCATCACTTCCACTTCCGTAACAATATTTCATTAAGCTTTCTTTATTCAAGGCATCACTTTAATAGAACAAGTTCACGATTATGGATTTTGCGGTCTTGGGATTACAGAACAATCACAACAACACATAAATTATCCAAACCACAACAACTAAGTACATAGAAAACTTCACAATATCACTCGATGAATATCAATCACTATTAAGAGTCTATCTATCACATAGAATAAATCATAACCTACCTCTACCGAAGAACCTGAGGCAAACAAGTTAATTCTCCAATACCTTTCCTTTCCTCAATGCCTCTGAATACTTCCAATCTAACAGGTATACAATATTCATAAGCAACGCTCAATTTTATAATCAAGTTTCAACCTTGATCTCAATTAATAGGTCAATCCTATATTTCTTAAATTCAAGCCTAAGGGAAAGTCTCAATACCTCCAATTATCATAACATTAAAGGTATTCATGTAATATAATACATCTAATATTTAGTTATGTATGCCAATATATCAAAACTTGAATCATAAAATGTTAACTATAAGAAACGATTTTGGAAAAAGAACCCACGACTACAAACTATGAACAACTCACGGGAAAGTAACCATTCCAGCGCCTCATACCATATACCTTATTTTTCTATATACTAATCTCAAGCATCACTACCCAATTGCAGCCCTCAATTCCTTACTAATCATTACACCATCAATGACTAATCAAGTGCCCTAGCTATCCACTAAAATTTAATCTCCAAAAGCCATTACTGGCCATCAATTTGCCAACTCAAAATTCACGGCAACATTACTAAACATATGACCCTTTAAGCTTCCGCCCAAACAATATATATAATAATAATAATATATGCTATTTAACAATTCAAACATATGAAAGTAAATTTAACTTCTGAAACACTTACCTGACGATCAATCGGTTTCTACGATAACTTTTGGTTTCTTCTTTTTAATAAAATAATTGTCAACTAAAGGTGCTAAACCTTACTAAATTATTTTCATATATGGGTCAGACTTAGGGTATTAAATAAATAATGAACTTGACCCATTAATTAATAACTAATAAAAATTAATTACTTAATAAATATTCATCAATTAAATAATCGTAGTTAAATAAATAGTTCAAAATCACCATTTAAAATTTATGGAAAGGGTCGAAATAGTTCTAGTGCTCATAACGACCTTACGGGTCGAAATAATGTACTAACTCATACTCTTGCACATTGTTTCACTAATGTAGGGTCCGACGCTCCTATCCCGCATCTTCGTGACTGTCACGCCCCGAGTCTACACCTTGGGCGGGACTGGCACTCGAGAACCATTGCTGGCCCCAAGCGAACCCTTGGTCTGACTTAACTCTTAGCGGAAGACTTTACACAACATAATTGTACTTTAAAAGTAAACTGAAAGATAAAAAATAACTGAGAATGTATTATAAATAAACATTCACTGGCCAAAGTGGCAACTCAAGTCTCAAACATAACTGAAATGGAAAGACTCAAGAACTAACATCAACTAATTGTCTATGAAGCCTCTAACAACTGAGATGGACGTCGGGACAAGACACACAACATCCTAATGAACTAAATTAATAAAGTAATAAAAATGGGGATCCTCCGTAAGCAAGGAGACTCACCAATAATTACTCTAGCTCAACTGGATCAACGATGCACTGGATGCTGATCCTGGTTACCTGAATCTGCATCATAAAAAGATGCAGGTCAACTGGCATCAGTACATTGAATGTACGTGCATGCGAGGGGAATACTAAACAAGACATAAGCTTGAAAGGAACTGAAAGAACATACATGGGCTCAACTCAACTCAACTTAACTCATTTCAATATAAAGCAATAATATGAATGCAGTATAGAGAAAAGCTTTTAAAACATGGATAACAACTCTGTGTATTTAGAAATACAATAGTAACTCTGTATGTATGAAAAAATACAATATAAACTCTGGAATTTATAAAAAAATACAATTTACTTCTGTGTATATGAGAATACAAAATACTTCTGTGGGAGTTTTTCTAACCAACAACCATCACTTAAGAGTTACTGTGATGATACAACATTTTGTCTCACGCTGCTAGGGTCGTCCTATACCTTGCCGAGGGTATAGAACCTGACAACTAAGTGGGTCCACTAGTCTATGCTAAAAAGCACTATGACCATTTTCTACCCATGATGGCTACATAGTTTATGGGGGCTGGGAGTTGTATGAACTCTCCCCCATATCGGTGCTCAATACTACTCCAAAATATAATACTAGCTCTTATGTTTAAAAACATAACTTCTTTCTATGGTTTGATATAATTGCTCAAAACTTAGCTCAAAGGCTATCTTGGAAATCAAAGTTTCCTCTCTTGCTTAATTGTGAAAGCATTTTCTTTTTACTGAAAAACTAGCTCAAAGGCTCTTTTGGAAATCAAAGTTTCCTTTCTTTCTTAAATGTGAAAACATTTACTCTTTGGGAATACATAGTCCCAATATACTCTTTTGAAGAAATGAACTTCAATCTTTACTCTTTACTCAACTCAAAATTCAAGTCTTAAAACAAAGTTAAAACATTTGTAAAAGACTTTTGGAAAACTATTAAGAACTTCTCTTGACTTGACTCTTAACTTTCCTTGAATTGCATTATGGATTCAAAGCTCATGATCAAATGTTATGGATGATTTCATGTTGTTTGGACGTACCTTAGAGTGTAGAAATCAACTAGAAAACATACGTACGTTTCAAGGGAACTCGTACGGAAAGAAGTGGGAAAGGGTAAAAAACCTGGCATCCCTGGCACTCTGAGTGGCGCGGGGCGCTAGAGACAAAACTACAGAGTCTGGGTTGGGGCGCACTGGCTGGTGCGGAGCCCCAGAGCCCAAACTACAGACTCTGTTTTGGGCCGCTCTGAGTGGCGCGGCGCCCTAGACTTGTTCCCTAGATTTTTGGCAAATTTCCTTATTCGTTTTTCAACTCTAAACCCTCTAGATTCGATTGGTTCTTTCCCCAAACACTTAGATTCGACTACACAACCAAAATATGCAAGAATCAACTCAAAACAACATTAATTCTCACGAATTGAACTCAAGAACTTCTCAACAACTTCAACAATCAAGAACCCAATAGAAACTTCAAAGAAATCCATCAAAAACTCAATTTCTATACTTTCAAGAACATAATTTCGCTGAATAAAATCATGATTGGCGTGTGGGTGAACTAACCCAATGCTATGTGATCTCACATACCTCGTAGGAATCAACCCTTGGCAAAATCCTCAAGCAATTCTTGAAGAACTCGACGATTCTAAGGTTCTTCTCCTCTTCTTTTCTCTTCTCTCAAAATCCTAACTGAATTTTGTGAAGAGTAAACTGAATCCAATCAGTTGAGACCCCAACTTTATTACCAAAAACGAATTTGATTAATTGGGTAGTGAAAAGACCATAATACCCTTCTAAAATCGGGTTTTGACTTTCCTTATCTATACAGTCCAACTTCAAATGGGCATATCTCCCTCATATGAACTCGAAATTGATCAAACTTGATGGCGTTGGAAAGATAATTCAAAGATCATTCCTACGTATCTTGTATCACACCTAAATCATCCTGAGATAGGAGTTATGGTCGTTTGAAGTTGACCCAAAACTCATGCTTAACTTAACTTTATCAAACTTTCCAAATTTGATTTTTTCCAAAAACGGTTTCTTTCTAATTTCAACCAGCGGAGCCATCACGACACAACCCTAAGTGGCTCCTACCACACTTAGTACATGAAAGAGGCTTACTACCCCCTTGTGCCATACTACCTTGAGAATGGGTAGGTCTAGCTCTGAAATTCTGTGAATTCTGACTATTGTACTCACATTTGTTTCTTGGTGCAGGTGCACTAGCAGATGATGGAGCAGGTCCCTTTTGTTTCTGTTAGAAGGAAGCTGACTAGTTCGCATTACCCTTTTGCTTCCCAGACTCATTACATGATGTCTTAGCCCTCTTATTCTTAAACTCTTCTTTATCCCTCAGCTTGTCCTCCTCAACTTGTTGCACATGCATCATTAGCCTTGCTATGTCCATATCCCTTATCAACATAGTTGTCTTGCCTTCCTTGCTTGACAAGCGAGACAACCCAGCAACGAATAAACTCATCCTGCTCCTCATGTCAACAACCATATCCGAAGCATACCGGGAAAGTTGTGTGAACTTTAGACTGTACTCATGAACGCTCAAAGAATCCAGCTTAAGAGTGAGGAACTCTCGTACCTTTGCTTCTCTCAGTTCTCGGGGAAAGAAACGCCCCAAAAAGGCCTCCTCAAACACAACCCAATTCACCAGTGGTGCACCCTCAGCTCGGTTCTTCTTCCATTGATCAAACCATATCCTAGCGACAACCTTCATTTGGTATGCAGCTAGTTCCACCCTCTCAGTGTCAGCAACATGCATGATCTCAAAAACCTTATGAAGTTCCTCAACAAAGTTTTTTGGATCCTCAGTAACATTTGAACCTGTGAAGCTTGGTGGATTCATCCTTAAGAACTCACGGATCCTTGAAGTATCAGTCACTTCCTGTTGATTCTCTCTCTCTGCTGCCCAGCTTGGTTGGTCATAACTTGGCTCAACATCTGAATGGCCTCACGGAACTCAACATTGGTAACAACCTCTTATTGGGGTTGCACTTTTGGTGCATTAGGTACCCCTTGTTCCCGTGGTTCAATATTTTTTCTAGTTGGACGACCTCTGACAGCTCTTCATGAAGGAATGATCTGAAAGACACGCGCAAGCACGAGTTAGAAAGAGACTTTTATAAAGATTAACTATATCGCACGAAATGAGTATGAAAGAAGTGAGATAGTTCCTAAGTGTCGCAACCTCCTAATTATAGATATGGCGCGCTTCACACCAATAACTAGGACTCTACCAACACGAATTCCTCCCTAGGACTCTTGAACTATGTGCTCTAATACCAAGTTTGTCACGCCCCGAGCCTACGCCCTGGGCGGGACTGGCACTCGAGAACCATAGCTGGCCCCAAGGGAACCATTGGTCTGGCTTAAATCTTAGCAGAAGACTTTACTCAACATAGTTGTACTTTAAAAGTAAACTGCAAGCTCAAAAATAAATGAGAATGTATTATAAATAAACATTCACTGGCCAAAGTGGCAACTCAAGTCTCAAACATAACTAAAATGGACAGACTCAAGAATTAACATCAACTAACTGTCTATAAATCCTGTAACAACTAAGATGGACGTCGGGACAAGACCCACGACATCCTAATGAACTAAAATGATAAAGTAATGAAAAAGGGGATCCTCCGGAAGCAAGGAGGCTCACCAACAACTTTGAAGCTCAACTGGATAAACGATGTGCTGGATGTTGATGTTGGTTAGCTGAATCTTCATCATAAAAAGATGAAGGCCAACTGGCATCAATACATTGAATGTACGTGCATGCGAGGGGAATACTAAACAAGACATAAGCTTGAAAGGAACTGATAGAACATACATGGGCTCAACTCAACTCAACTTAACTCATTTCAATATAAAGCAATAATATGAATGCAGTATAGAGAAAAGCTTTTAAAACATGGATAACAACTCTGTGTATTTAGAAATACAATAGTAACTCTGTATGTATGAAAAGATACAATATAAACTCTGGAATGTATATAAAAATACAATTTACTTCTGTGTATATAAGAATACAAAATACTTCTGTGGGAGTTTCTCTAACCGACAACCATCACTTAAGAGATATTGTGATGATAAAGCATTTTGCCTCACGCTGCCAGGGCCGTCTTATACCTTGCCGAGGGTATAAAACCTGACTACTAAGGGGATCCACTAGTCTATGCTAAAATGCACTAAGGAATCATCTAAAGAGTATGACCCTTTTCTACCCATGATGACTACATGGTTTATGGGAGCTGAGAGATGTCTGAACTCTCCTTCATATCGGTGCTCAATACTACTCCCAAAATATAATACTAGCTGTTATGTTTAAAAACATAACTTCTTTCTGTGGTTTGATATAATTGCTCAAAACTTAGCTCAAAGGCTATCTTGGAAATCAAAGTTTCCTCTCTTGCTTAATTGTGAAAGCATTTACTTTTTACTGAAAAACTAGCTCAAAGGCTCTTTTGGAAATCAAAGTTTCCTTTCTTGCTTAAATGTGAAAATATTTACTCTTTGGGAATACATAGTCCCAATATACTCTTTTGAAGAAATGAACTTCAATCTTTACTCTTTACTCAACTCAAAACTCGAGTATTAAAACAAAGTTGAAACATTTGTAAAAGACTTTTGGAAAACTCTTAAAAACTTCTCTTGACTTGACTCTTAACTTTTCTTGAATTGAATTATGGATTCAAGGCTCATGATCTCATGTTATGGAGGATTTCATGTTGTTTAGACGTACCTTAGAGTATAGAAATCAACTAGAAAACATAGGTATGTTTCAAGGGAACTTGTACGGAAAGAAGTGGGAAAAGGGAGAAAACCTGGCATCCCTGGCGCTCTGAATGGCGCGGGGCGCCAGAGGCAAAACTACAGAGTCTGGGTTGGGGTGCACTGGCTGGCGTGGCGCCCCAAAGCCCAAACTACAGACTCTATTTTGGGGTGCTCTGAGTGGCGCGGCGCCCCAGACTTGTTCCCCAGATTTTTGGCAAATTTCCTTGTTCGTTTTTCAACTCTAAACCCTCTAGATTCGATTGGTTCTTTCCCCAAACACTTAGATTCTATTACACAACCAAAATATGCTAGAATCTACTCAAAACAATATCAATTCTAATGAATTTAATTCAAGAACTTCTCAACAACTTCAACAATCAAGGACCTAACAGAAACTTCAAACAAATCCATCAAGAACTCAATTTCTATACTTTCAAGAACATAATTTCACTGAATAAAATCATGATTGGCCCGTGGGTGAACTAACCCAATTCTATGTGATCTCACGTACCTCGTAGGGATCAACCCTTGGCGAAATCTTCAAGCAATTCTTCAAGAACTCAACGATTCTAAGCTTTTTCTCCTCTTTTCTCAAAACCCTAACTAAATTTTGTGAAGTGTAAATTGAATCCAATCATTTGAGACCCCAAATTAATTACCAAAACTGAATTTAATTAATTGGGTAGTGAAAAGACCATAATACCTTTCTAAAATCCAATTTTGACTTTTCTTATCTATATATCCCAACTTCAAATGGACATATCTCCCTCAGACGAACTCAAAATTGATCAAAATCGATGGAGTTGGAAAGATAATTCAAAGATCTTTCCTATGGTATCTTGTAGCATACTTAACTCATCCTAAGCTAGGAGTTATGATCGTTTGAAGTTGACCCAAAACTCATGCTTAACTTAACTTTATTAAACTTTCCAAATTTGATTATTTCCAAAAATGGTTTCTTTCTAATTCCAAGTCTTTCTAGTAGCGGGGTGTTATAGTGACTAAGGATCTATTAGTAGAAGATTTAAGATTGGTAAGTCCTCATGTTCCGAGGACCAAGCCTTTACATCAGTATGTATTTATATTTCATTGTTGAACTTGATGTACGGGTTACGTCCCGAGCACTTCTTATGTACTAGATGGCATTTGAGACTTTGTTAGTTTTCCGCTTCGTTTTGTAAAACTCTGTATTTCGATATTGTCTTTTAAAATTTCTTGATTTTTCTATTATCTTGTATGATGTATGCTAAGTAGTTTGTATAGGGTCTCTCGGGGTCTTGTACGCCATGTCACGTCTAGGGTATACTTTGGATCGTGACATTATCTTAGTGTCATGTTATGCCATGTGATTAAGCTTAGAGTCTCTCAGGATTCTAGGTACTATGTCACATCTGGGGGTAGTCTTGAGTTATGACATTTATTTTCATAGATTGACCTCAAATTAGGCTATCATCAACTCAAGGACAGAGAATGTGACATTCTAAAGATAGCCTTCAAGACTTGGTATGGTCACTATGAATTTTCGGTTGTCTTTTAGACTAATGAATGCTCTTGCAACTTTTATAGATTTGATGAACTAGATTTTCAAAAAATATTTGAATATGTTCATCATTGTGTTCACATATGACATCTTGATCTATTCTCGGAGCAAAGATGAGCATGCCAACCATTTGAGGAGATATTGTCTTGCAAGTTCTCAAAGATCGTCAATTATTTGCTAAGTTTAGAAAGTGTGAATTTAAGTTGAGGTCGGTAGCATTCCTAGGCCATATAGTCTCACGAGAAGGTATTTAAGTTGATCCTAAAAATACTGATGCATTTAAGAACTGTCCTAGGCCTCTTTCTCCCTCAGATATTACGAGTTTCTTAGGTTTAACTGCTTACTATAGATGGTCTGTGGAAGTATTTTCCTCTATTACTTCTCCTTTGACTACCTTGACTCAAAAGAAAGTGAAATTTTAGTGGTCCAAAGCTTGTGAGAAGAGTTTTCAAGAGTTGAATACTCGACTTACTTCAGCCCTAGTTTTGACTCTATCGAAAGGTTCAAATGGTCCGTTGTGTATTGTGATTCCTCCAAAATTGGTTTTTGTTGTGTGTTGATACAAATTGATAAGGTCATAACTTATGCTTTTATGCACCATGTCACGTCTAGGGTATAGTCTTGGGTTGTGACACTCGTAATATATACTACATTTAAGTTATATACAACATTTTGGGTGTATCATAATATATAGTTAATGTATAGTCAGTTTATAAATTATCTAAGTAAGTTATATTCAACATTTTGAATATATCATAATGTATAATGAGTGTTTATGTAAGTAAGTTACATTCAACATTTTGAATATATTATCATAATGTATGATAGGGGTGTTCATGGTTCGGTTTAGATCGGTTATTGGTTAAAATCAAAACCAAATCAAACCAAATGAAAAAATTAACCGTCGATTTGGTTCGGAAGTAATAAATTAAATTTGTTAAGAGTATACGCATATCGATAGACACAAACACCTAATACATGAACAATACACAAGAAATTTATCATTGATTCAATTAAGCAATACTAGAGTTATTATTACACGAATAAAGTGATTCAATTAAGAAAACATGTGACTATCTAATGTGACGTAGGGTAGGTAAAGATTAAAGTAATAAATTTTGATGGACTTGGACTTATGATTTTAATAGTTGTGCTAAAATTTAAGTGTTGAGCGTGAGAAAAGGATAAAATTAAGACTTAAGTTAATTAAAATTGGGAAAACGTACAAGTAGCCCCCTAGACTATGACCGAAATCACAGAGACACACCTTAACTAAAGTAAGGTCCTATTACCCCCTAAACCCATTTTTTTTGTAATTTTGTGCACCTTTTTGTCTTACGTGGCAACCAAATATCTCCCAAGTGCCTCAATTATGTGGAGTCACGGAGTGTGCCATGTAAGACAAAAGGTGTACAAAATTACAAAAAAAATAAGTTCGTGGGGGGGGGGGAATAGGGCCTTAGTTTACTTAATGTGTGTCTCTGAGATTTTGGTCATAATCTAGGGGGGTACTTGTGCCTTATCCCATTAAAATTTAACAAACTATTTATATTTTAGGGATAATGCATAAGTACCCCCCTAGACTTTGACCGAAATCCCAGAGACACACCTAAACTTAACTAGGGTCCTATTACCCCCCTAAACTAATTTAAAATGGAATAAATACACCACAAAAGCTGACATGGCATAGAGAGTGTGCA